>JASWJB010000340.1:0-44871 GCA_032433595.1 Conoideocrella luteorostrata
CAGAGGGGCATTTATCCTGAGGTTTAAAGTACCAGATCTGCTTTTTAAGTTCAAAGCCTATCATAGCAGAGCAAGATAGGTGTATGTTCGCTGGATACGTTCGCTGGATATGTAGGCGGATGATCTATTTTCTCGTCACCGCACCCCGATTGTGATTATCGTCTGCATTTCAACGCTGGGTAAGAGTCGGGACGATTCATAGAACGAGCGTTTGTAAAATGGTTCGTGACGGTAGCACTGCTTTTCTTGGCGTGTGGGGGACATTGGAAGGAAGCCTTGATTGCCGGCAGGTGAGGGGTGGCGCATTGCCGCGTGTTCTTTTGAGGTGCGACCGCACTATCTGTATCTGATGCGGTCTCCTCACAGTTTTCGCCACGGATAGCACAGCGCAGTACGAGTAATCATTTGTGAATCGATAGTGAAGTGGATGGTAGAATCAGTACTTTGCCGGTACGAATGGCAGTGAATGCTTGAAGCTTAGACTTGCAGCGTGGGCAATTTTATGACGATAGGTATTGAGTTAGGTGCGCATTTTAGCTGTCATTCTGCCCGTAATGCGCCTCATAGCAATGCCGCTGATACCTGCACAATGTTGGACCGCTTAGAACGCATTTTCGCTTCAGTCGACCCCCGCTCTTGGCCGTGGCTGTGTTTTGGCATCGACAATCAGTAGTTACTCCGTAAAAGTAATTCAGCATCGAAAAGCCTGGCATTCTTGGCCGGAGCGCTATTGAATGGCACACAACCAAACGCAATCAATGCCTTGCAGGTAGTTCCAGATCAAGTAGGTAAGCTGAGAATTCCAAGGAAAATAGCGTGTAAAACACTCGATTTGAGCTTCTTGAATGCATGCGGCTCTGGGATTCCAGTGGGACCCTCATGGGAAATACATTATGCTTAAGTCCTTAGTGCGAACTGACAGACCGGTGGGGGTTCGTGCAGGAGGGCAGGCTGGGGGTTCAAGTTCAATCAATGCGTTTTGGGCAAGGTACGGAGTAGAGAAGCTAAGACGCAAGGCGAGCTGAACTTGGGTGCTGAGATTGTGTGCGAAGCAACGAGAGTCCTTCTCCATTGTACATACAGCTACGCTGTTTTGCTAGCTATTATTGCCGTCGAGTCGTGATATTCGTGTGCTGGTGTTGTCCCATGCGTGCCAAGACAACTTGTGCTTGGTATTGACGAATGATGGGAGACAGAAGGCGCAATATCATGCTAGCTAATAAGACTTGAGGTACCTAACAAGCTGGAATGCAGTGCTTACTAGCGCTGTAACGGGTGAGTATGTGACAGAAGTTGGGTCATGAGACCAATCTGTGTTTGAGCGGATGGAGATTAGTGGAATGGATTCTCCGTGGAACATCCACCCAGGCCGCTCTTTGGCTGTGCTGTTTGTCTCTCTGTCGCCAAGAATCATGCTAAATCATGCCATTACTCTTACCTCCAGCAGTGGCTTAGCGTGGCCAGAAGTTGTTGTACGCATAGGTGATCCGCCGCGGGGATGGCTTGTTCATCGTCCGCGGGAATATTAACGTCCATCAATGTACGGAGTACGGAGCAGAACGCACAGATCAAGGCCCTGATTGGCAAGGGTTGAGGCTGCGCGATGAATTGCACACAGCAAACGTGCATCGAACGAGCAGCTTGCTGAGCAGTGAAGTAACCCTGTTTGCTTGAACTTGCCATATACCACACAATGGTTTGAACGAGTCCTCCCTATCAGAGTTTCCATTGTCGGATACGACCTTGGTCAGATAAGTGTGGCGTAGCCGGAGACCCTTGTGCCTCCCCCAACATGCTTGTACTTGCTCGTCGGTCAGTGCTGATTAGAACGACGCCTATCACTAGTTATCTGCAGCTCAGCCACGCGAAGTGGAGAGCCAAGCGCGACGAACCAGCACTAACAACCTACCAAACCTAACCTCGACCATCTTTGCCAATGACTAGGGCACGATGCAGAGTACTCCGAGGAGCAATTCGAAATGCTAAACAGACAAAAAGTGCCCAAACTTGTGGTGGGGTAACCATCATATTCTACGAATGGAAGGCGCTGTTCGTTAGTTAGTCTTGCCCCCCGCCTTCTTGCTCTTGCTCCTTCCCTTCACTCGTCCCCAGTTATCATCGTCGTCACTCTAGCTATTGGTAAGGCAAGCCACACGACCACTTCGAACCACACTGGCGGGGAGACAATGGCTGCCCGTGACTGGAGAGGGGGCTGATTCACCCCCTGTAAAGTGTCAGGTATGTACTTGTCTCGCTTCATCAGGTTTCTGTCTTTTTCTCTCTTCTTCTTCTCTTCTTCTCTTCTTCATCGCCGATTAGGGCCTTCAGTATATTATCTGTGTATCTTTCGTGTTCGCCCTCTCCGTTGGATCCGACGTCAGCATCATCTGGCATCCTTGGCTTCCATCTCCTCAGCTCTTTCGTATTCGTTGCAGCTTCGACCAACCTTTAACCAATTCAAACGCTTTTTAGCCTGCCCCGAGCAGCTCTGATACACGTTCGATGGGAGAACCTCTCGTTATCAGTACGAATGGTGCAGAACACGCCAACTCCTCCTCTTCGGACTCGTCGACCCCTACCAGTCCTGATGACCAACCACCTATAGCGGAACCCCCCGATATAGGTTCTAATTCAAGTGAAAAACCAACTTGTTATCACACGCATTCTGCCCAGGGCGTCGCTGACCGGCTCGGAACCGATCCCGATCATGGTCTGAGCGACGAAGAGGCGGCCGCCCGGCTAGTCCGGGACGGTCCCAATGCCATTAAAGGAGCCAAGGGTCTCTCACTTTGGGAGATATTCTTGCAGCAAGTTGCTAATGCCCTGACTGTTGTCCTCATCGCTGTCGCTGCAATATCCTATACCATTGGTGACTATATTGAGGGCAGCGTCGTGGTAGCTGTAATTGTGCTCAATATTGTAGTTGGGTAAGTTGATCTTTGCGACTGCTTTCTGATTTGTCATTAGACAACATATACACCATTGCATCGATCGCCCTTCCAATTTGGGCTAATGAGGTCTAGGTTGATTCAAGACTACCGTGCAGAACAAACTATCCAATCTCTGTACGCGCTGTCTACGCCCAAATGCAAGGTGATTCGAGATGGTCACAGTGACACCGTGAAAGCTGAGACACTCGTCAAAGGCGACCTTGTTTCCCTTGCCACAGGCGATGTAGTGCCCGCGGACCTGCGCCTTGTTCAGAGTATCAATTTGTCAACTGATGAGGCTCACTTGACCGGCGAATCGGTCCCCATTAGCAAGAACCCTGACGCTGTGTTCACTGATGCCGATATGCCAGTCGGTGACCGTTTCAACATAGCTTTCAGCGGCAGCTCTGTTACTCGCGGCCGTGCTACAGGTGTTGTTATTTCAACGGGAATGGAAACAGAAGTTGGCCAGATTGCTGAGCTTTTACGCAAGAAGAAAAAGGATGCTAAAGGAAACAACTCCGTGACCAAGGCTCTCTATACATCGTATCAAACCGTCCTTAGTATTTTAGGCCTCGAAGGAACTCCCTTGCAAGTGACTCTTAGCAAGTTTGCCTTGCTGTTGTTTGGGTTAGCTATTCTTCTCGCCGTCATCGTCTTCTCTGTTAATCTCTGGGACATTAATGATGATGTTCTTCTTTATGGCATCTGCGTTGGTGTTGCGGTCATTCCTGAATCTCTGCTTGCTGTGCTGACGGTGACAATGGCTGTCGCTACGAAAGCAATGGTCAAGGGCCACGTCATTGTTCGTCAAATGCCATCGCTTGAAGCAGTAGGCGGAGTAACCAACATTTGCTCTGACAAGACCGGAACTTTGACCCAAGGTCGCATGATTACACGTAAGGTGTGGCTCCGTGACGGGCTTACTGGTACTGTCAACGACACAGCTGATCCTTACGACCCCAGCAGTGGAACGGTCTCTTGGTCTGGCTCGCTCATTGGGACTTGCATCAACGCGTTCCTGAACACGCTTGTCTTATGCAACAATGCCACCGTATCAGATGGCAAAAAAGAGCCCGAAACTGATTCCAGCAGCGTTACCACTGCTTTTGAGCCCGCCGATTGGAAAGCAATGGGCGAACCAACCGAAATTGCGCTCAAGGTGTTCGCGATGCGATTTGGCAAGTCTACTGGAAGTGACCTTTTGACTGCTGAGCATCCGTTTGACTCTTCTTGCAAGATGATGAGTGTTGTTTATGGTAACGGCCTGGAAAAGGAGCGTCACGTCTATACTAAAGGCGCTGTAGAAATACTCCTTCCAAAGTTAGACGAGAACGAAGAGTTGAAGAACGCTATTCACGCCAAAGCGGAAGAGCTTGCTAGCGAGGGGCTGAGGGTTCTTTGCATTGCTGACAAGGTCATGGCAGGAGAGGCCGAGGAATTCCAAGACCGGGCCAAAGTCGAAAGTGGCTTAAGGTTCCTGGGCTTAGCTGGTCTTTATGATCCTCCTCGGCCGGAGACTGCTGGGGCTGTGAAGCAGTGTCGAGAAGCTGGGGTCACCGTTCATATGGTTACTGGTGATCACATCAAGACTGCCACAGCCATCGCCTACGAAGTTGGCATTCTCTCTAGCGACGCCCCGTTACCCCCGGCTGCAGTCATGTCAGCTGCAGACTTTGGTAACATGTCTGACGACCAGATCGATGCCCTTGATACCTTGCCGCTGGTCATTGCTAGGTGCAGCCCCCTAACCAAAGTTCGGGTTATCCAGGCCCTTCACCGACGGAAAGCTTTCTGCATTATGACTGGTGACGGCGTGAACGACTCACCGGCACTGAAACAGGCCGACGTAGGAATCGCCATGGGCGACCGTGGAAGTGACGTTGCCAAGGAGGCATCCGACATGGTTCTCACGGATGACAACTTTGCCTCTATCGTAACCGGCATTCAAGAAGGTCGCAGGTTATCCGACAACATCCAAAAGGTGATTGATTGCCCCCGCATCCCGATTCGTCCTGGTTGCAATGATGATGCTAATTTCATTTTGCGTTCAGTTTCTTCTGCATCTTCTTACCTCCAATTTAGCCCAAGTCATTTTACTCTTAATCGGATTGGCATTCAAAGACACTGAAGATGTCGCTGTCTTCCCATTGTCACCCCTTGAGATCCTCTGGGCAAATCTTGTTACGTCGTCTCCCCTCGCTCTCGGACTAGGCTTGGAGGAAGCTCAACCGGACATTCTTCAGCGACCCCCACGCAGTTTACAATCTGGAGTCTTCACGCTTGATCTTGTTCGTGATCAATTAATTTACGGCACCTTTATGGGCTCATTATGTCTAGCAGCTTTCATGCTTGTTGCCTTTGCTATATCTGGCAAGGGATTTCATGATTTGCCACATGGTTGCAATGATGGGGTTTCCGAGACCTGCGATCCCGTTTTCCGAGCTAGAGCAACTACTTTCGCGACTCTCAGTTTCTTGCTTCTGGTTACCGCCTGGGAGGTGAAACACTTTCATCGCAGCCTGTTTGCTATGGATGAGCGATGGTCTGGCCCGTCTTCGGTCTTTAAAACTGTGTATCACAACACATTCCTTTTCTGGTCAGTGATCGCTGGCTTCCTTGCTACATTCCTAGTCATTTATATCCCCTACGTCAACAGATATGTATTCAAACACAGCGGTCTTGAGTGGGAGTGGGGTGTAGTAACCGGCTGCGTCGTAGCCTACGTTGGACTCGTCGAAGGGTGGAAGGCTGTTAAAAGGCGGTATGGACTTGGCATTAAGGTTCATTCAATAAGCCGCGGACAAGTCTAACTGATGTATTGTGGGCGACGATGAGGGTGGCGTGGAAGTGGTTGATCTAGGAGGGGACAGGTTTTGGGATATCAATTCGAGTAACATGTTCTAGTTCGTAACATTATGATTAGTATCCTCAATGTCATTGATTTTCCTGTCATGTGGTCTACCTGTGTCTGATGGATTGACTCTTGCCTGCAATAAGCACATGCATTTGGAGGCTAGGGGATCTCGTGAATGGTCAAAAATTTGATTTTGTAGACTGAATTTTCCATGCTGGCGTTAAAACTCGCAGGGACGTTTATGCTGATATCTGATCGGTCAAGCAGAATCTCAAGAGCTCTCCTGCCTGCCAAAAAGTCGCTCACTAGCTCAGCTAGAACTAGCTGGTATCCCGTATCTATCTGGCCTGATGTTCAGCCCCGCTTGTCGAATATCAATCACCCATCGAAATCGTCCAACACAAGCGCCAGTATGTTGGGTATCAGACGATAATTCAAACCCCGGTGATAAATTATTTGGAAAATACTCTGTATATCAAGAATCGGCCGCGTATGTTAACTGCTAGCCCGTGTCAGGACAATGCACTCGGTAAGCGAATTCCCTATCACTAAGCGTCAAAAACCCCTTGAATGTGATTTGTCGGATCGTCAAGCACCTTGATGGCCACACGACAACCTTGATGGACTCGCATCTCCAACCGCGTCCTCTTTCAGCTGGGCGAAAGATACAACGGACGGCAAGAGTATTTGTCGGAAGCTCTCACTGGTGTGAAGTGTACGGAGTATCTGCATCATAGGCCACATGGCACTGCCGTTTCTCGAAGGATGCGATGTGCTGGCAATATAAGGGTCTGAGTCCCCCCGTTCTCGGGACAGTTCAATTTTCGACTCTCTGGTGTGTTGGCCACACTCTTCTTTGAATGTGAGGTCCGTGGAAGGTGAGCTTTGCATTTCGTTTGTTTTTGATCCTTGCTTTCTTCTGCCCTTTGCAGACTTGCTTGCCTCTTTTACGCACGAACTGCCAGCCGGCCAGAACTCACAAGCGAGCACGCAACTGCTACAGCCACGCGATGGTCCAGGACAAAGAAGCATGAAGAAACGGACCTGCTTCTTCTTTCGGCCTCAGGCGTCTTGCTGCCGTTGCATGTACTCGAGACGAACCTGGGCACTTTGCCCTCTCGGCTCGACTTGCTACTCATGGACAACAGATCATGCTGCCCACAGCGCTCCGCACAGTGGTGGACGCGCACCGCTTACCGGCTTGGTGATTATCTCATCTTTCCTCGTCACCTTTTATTTCCCGTCTATGCGTCATTCATTCTTTCTTGAGCGAACTCTAGCTAGCTAGAGACATGACAGCTCCCCGTCATCCCCCCCCTTACCCATCGAACCCGTCGCACCCAGCGGCAAGCCCTCGATATCACATTGCACCCCCGCGCTAAGCCCCCTCATCACTTTTGCTCTCTGAGATCCATCGTTCTTCATTCAAGGGCAGTGTCCGGTTTGAAACCTAGCCCGCTTCTCGCTTTATCCCTCAGGTCAGAAGTGATCAACGGCGCCGTCAGCGAAATGCTCCATCTTCGTGCTTCCGTTGCAATTTGATTGGGAGCCATTCTCTCCCACTTGGTCAAGGCTCGTTGTCTATTGACCTCCCCTCATGGGGGCTGAGGGTTAGCCCCATGCGTTATCATGCTGTCGACTGATGTACATACCAAGGGGAGCCACCTGCACACCTTACTGGGCAGAGCAGCGTCGATATTATGCAACCTACTTGTGGCCCTTTGTCTTCTTATTGGTGAAGGCTTCTCCTCTCATCAGTTATGGGACGGACTATTGGAGACAGACTACTTACTAGCATGGCCACGCAAAGGCGTCGATTTTAATGAAGTTCGACTTTACTGCCCCAGATGAGCAAGTGTTCATTGAATGACACGGCAAGCAATTCTTCATGCTGAGAGTCTACAGTCGCCAATACCGAATGATAGTCCTCATTGACCAGGTAGTCGTTGAGACCATCTCTATCCTATGCAGTAACAGTTCGTTACACCAAGGTAGAAGTTCCTCGGTATTTTCTTCCGGAAATACTGTCGTCTTTCGTACTCGGTTCTGAAACAAGACAGTTGCTTCTGCCGCACCAATCACAACCCAGATCGCGTCTCCTGCTACGATGGATAAGCACACCTTTGCTCACCGGGTTTGTTCAAGTGCGATGGGGCTTGGGACATGCAAGAACAATTTATTGCTTCTTGTACGACCTTGGCGTTTTGAGACACAAAGCCATCTCAAGCCGTCGCAAGTTGATATTACATTTCTGTTCCCGAGTGTAGTCCGTGGCGGGCTAGCGCCCAGACTACGGCCCGCCCGACTTACGGCTCCGTCGACGGCAAGCACCAAGCCTCATACGGATATCGTCGGATCTATCTGCCTATTCGGTCAAGAATGCCCAGGGATCATGACTAGGCTATTGATAGACGCCATGTCTGCGGTTTTCGCTGCCGTTGCCATTACCGTTACCGTTGCAGTTGCCGTTGCCGTTGACGTTACGGTCTATATCACACAACGAAGTCAAGATGATGTCGTTGATTGAACTATCGTACCACCTTTTTATATCTTCTTGTTGATGATATAGTCAAGACATATCATCGCGTTGATAAATGTGTGAAGATCATGCCATCCCATCATCATCACCACCACGACCAAGAAATGGACAAGGAAACAAAGGCCTCATTGCTGCCTTGCCATGACGTCCTTCTCCCGTGCACACCCGAACAAGGCAATCCGAACGTTTGTAGGGATGGACACGAGACTAGTCCAATGCAACTATTGGTCACCGCACCAATCACATCTCTTCTAGACCCTACATTTTGCCAGGCGAAGGATGAGCGGGGAACAACTGTAGCCACGCTTCCGTGAGTACTTTGTAAAGTAACAGTATTGTAACTCCATGTTCACAATTTTGATCAGCTGTGGTTGGCTCCTCGCGAGTAGGTAGCTCCGTTGGGGCGCCCGCGTGGTGCAGCTGAGGATCATCGGACCGTAACGATGGCCCGGTTTTGCACGCAATCCGGGCATTCAAGGTGGGGTTAGGCAGAGCTTCCACGACAGAAATAGCGAGGCCGAAAGCGACTACATGCGCAAGGCCAAAAAGTATAAAAGGGAGCTTCAGGAACGTGGTGGGAGTGTTTCTTTTCTTCTCTCTTGTATCATTAGCTCATAAAACCAACAAACACTACCTACAATACATATTTTCAGAACAAATCTTTTTAAACCTACAATCAACATGTCTCCCTGGTAAGGTTACCTTGTAGAGCATTTGGACTTTGATGGCTCAATATTGAACTTGAGATCGAGATCCAGCCCCCCCCATCTTTTTCTCATACATGAAGGACTAACATTTGGTAGCAACTGCAACTCCTGTGCCTGCTCCGGCGCCTGCAACGGCTGCTCCTGCTCCTCGTGCGGCGTAAGTCACGACTCTACAATTTACAAAGTATTCGGAACATGGACGAGCTAACCTAGTTCTGCAGCACTAAATGTCGGCTGGTATGCACCCATTTCGAACGCATACGATTTGAGAATACACGGAATTGAAATCACGATCCTATAAAGCCAGGAGCCGTACGTACCCTCCTACCGTTCGCTAGATGGGTGGATTTCGCTATGATTTTTGCTGGAGATGAAGAATATGCATAAAATAAGAGTACAACGATTTGAGTATAGGATGCTACTATCAATATAAACACTCGCTTGTCTCTTCCGTTGAAACATCTTGTACCTCACAGGTCCATGTAATGAACTGATGCATCGCACTCCATCCAATATGAGCACCATGATAATAGCACCAGGAGCTCCCCATATAATTAGTGCATTCTTTCCACCCGACCTATTCCCCAGTCCACTCACGATTCATCATCTGATACTCCGTACTGGGTCCGCATCTGGCCCCCCCTCCCTCCCCCCCCCTCCAACATTATAAAGTGTGGCACACTCTGACGTGGCCGTCCAACCGCCCTAGCCGGTCCTCGCCCGCCATTCCCACTCTCCCCACCCCGAGTCACACAGCAACTTTTCTCATGCCGCCGTATTCGAACAAGAATGCGGCAGAGTATTTGGACAAACAGGCAGCGCGGGGCAGCAGGTCGGAAAATAGACGGCGCATGAATTGCTCGGGCTGCCACACCAGCAGGCAAGCCACCCATTTCAGTGAGGCATTTATTTACAAGAAGGCGCCGTCCCACGTGTAGTTGGTGGGCCGGAATGTTTGCGAATGGGTGGGTTATGAAAAGGTGGGTGGGACTTGTGTTTGTGTGTTGTCGTGGCTGTCGCGGCTCTCTGGGCTTTTGTCGTTGTGGACTTTGTTGAGAGAGACGGAGGAGAGGATGTTTGTATCGGCTCTGGCGGCACTACTGGCGATCCGGATCGGGCCGTCGGCGGCGGATGGCGGAGCTATGATGAGAGATCAATTTCCTTTGTTCATCTGTGCTTGGGCTGGAAGTGGGATATGTTGAGAGTACGTGTTGCAGTGAGGTGTTCCATTCATCGAGGGCTCGTTGTCGAGGGAGATATGGTTTACGTAGCTGTCTAGGTGCGCAAGGGTGCCTGTGGTGCCCTCCGACTTGATACGGCACGTAGGGGGGACCAGGCAAGGCCGTGGCTTCACTCATGTAGGCCCATCTCAGCAGAACCCAGCGATAAAATAATTTCTAGCCTATTTGCCGTTGCTCGATGAAGCCGTACTACTGCGAGAGCAAGTTCGACAAACTACGGACGTTTCTGTGAGCATCTGAAGCCCGGCATGTTTTATTCGACCGACTGCCGTTTCAAGATACGCCTCTCACCAAAATGGCATTGCGGACCAGAAAATATTGAGCTGCAACAATGATTGGAACGATGGTCGAGTTGGAACAGTTCACACGCTACCATGAATGACTAGGAAGTACTGACAAAAGAGCAATCGATTGCAAGGAACATCATGGTAATTATCGCAACAAGAAATCCATCAATCCCTCTCTTAGACATCCTGCTATTGTGCGAGATTCACAAATGTTCTCCGCCTTGACGACCATTGCCTAACATCGGCATGGATTGACAGCATGTGACACGTCTGTTATCCTCACTTACACGCAACATTTGTAAAGTCAAGGGGGCATCCCCGGATCAAGGGTACTTCCTAAACCAACTCGTCAGAGATGAACCACGTAGGGCAGATGCGTCGCCATGGTCCGGACACACCTGGAGTTCTATACGTACCTTACCCGGTAATGGGCTGCATTAGAATGTTGAAAAGCTAAGAAATAAATGGCATCAGTCGCGGGATTCCACACAGCCGACCAAACCGATCATCTTACCCATTCTTCAAGGTCCGCGTCATTGTCCCGCAGGGCTGCATATTTCTCATGCAGGCGTTCTACCCGAAAACTTTAGTCATGACTTAACTGAAGGTGACTAGAGGTGAAACGAACCTGACGTTCGGTAGAGAACACGATCGATGGCCGTATCGCCGGAGAGTGAATCGAGGAACTTGTCGGCGGCTTCGTCGTTTCCAACTTGGCTGATGAGAAACATGACAGCTGGATGTTGCAGTGATATTAGAATCTACGACCATATGACAACTTGACTTTCGGCTCTAGGAATTCGATTCGTTGCTTCACTTACATTCTTCCGGATACTGGTGCTGGTCCAGTCTTTTGCAACACTGCTCAATAGACTTCTTGAAGGTCTCCATCGGCTCCGGGTTTGGTTCGCCGTCTGTGATTGTGAGAACTAGGTACGGCCTCTCTAGCTGGCCATTTGTGTCCAGCTTGTCGTATATCAGGGGGCTTAGGACCTTTTGTTCCAGATGCGTGCCAATATTGGTGCCGCCGGAGGGCTCAAACTGCATCTGGGCATCAATCTGGTCGGCGTTAAGGTCATCGCCACGGTATTTGCTGTTGATAAAGCGTACATGAGCGCCTTTTCCTTCGGGGACCAAGCGAGTTGCGATGCTAGACATGCGTTGGACTAATTTTCTCATGGCTTGCATTCTTGTCTCGACGAGGTTGCCATTTCCGTCGGGAATCCTAGTTTTCATGGAGCCGCTGTCATCTTCGAGAGGCTCAGTCATTAGGAGTCATTGTAAGTCAGCATCATCTACAACATACCGCAATAAAATACTGGCTGATACAAGGCCAGCCTGACCAGGCCTTTAATCTGCTCGGGCTTTTTGAGGTGATTTCTGGGATCGTCCTTGAGCTCAATGGCTTTTTCAGCTACCTTTTGCAGATAGTCATTGCCTGGGGCAAAGAACTGGCCAAGACCAGAATCTTGCACATATTTTTCGACTCCATTTTTGAAGTCGTCAACTGTTTGGGGGTTGTCAATGTTCTGTTCTCATGGGTTAGCGACAGTAAGACTTCGTCGTGGTGATCGAGTCCATCATCACCTACCTGAGCCAGCTGCTGGTCCGGCTGGTCCGAGCCAATGTGGTACAGGTTGGACACAACACCCTTGACAACACCATTAATGATGCCACTGTTCACGTATGCTAGGATGAACAAAACAAAGCTGACTATGGCGTTGATGAGCTCAGGACGGCCTGCCTGTTGCTGGTCGGGGGGGGCAACGGCTTTCTGAATGTCTGGGTTTCCAGACAATTCGCCCAGTGACTTGGCAGTCTCGCCCTTGTCATTCTTTGCCTGCAAGGAAGCCCCGGCGTCAATGAGCATGTTGACAATGACAGGGTCCCGGGCTTGGGTGATGGCCACCATGAGAGGAGTCTCATTGTCGACCTCAGGGCCGGTCTCGTCAACCTTGACCCCGCGACCGAGAAGCAAGCGCACGATCTCGGCTCTATTCTTCCTTGCGTTTGCCGCAACGTAGAGTGGAGTCATGCCGTATCTGCTCTTCAGGTTGGGAGTGGCGCCCTTGTCGAGGAGGAGCTTCACGACGGCCGGTTGCCCAGCTTTGGCTGCGGCGGCGAGGGGCGTGAAGCCGGTCTTGGGGTCCTCATCATTGATATTGACCCCGCTGGCTAGATAATTGTCTAGCTTACCGGAGGTGAGTGAGCCCTTGCGAGCATCAGTGTGGATGTTGTCGTTCATGTTGGTGGTGTATTGAAGGGGGAACGAAGAAGTGTGGTGATGGTGAGAACATGAGTGATGAGCCGCAATTCCCGTCCTCAAAAGCATTCATCCAAGTTATATACATCCTAAAATCTCATCTCACATAGAGGAAGGGAATTTGGTGATGCCATGCCTAGATTCACCCCTATTGTGCAAATTGCCAGCCCGGCGTGAACGAAGTAGGCCGCCTGGGGCTGCGCAGACATTCATCACATATCATCTGCGTCTCTTCAGGACACCCCCTTTATGTGTTCGTCCCCGGATATGGCATAGGCAAGCAGCAGCCAAGCAACCGAGCAAAGCTGTCACATTGCAGACTGCATTTCAGCTCGTGGTGAAACGCCACATTGGACTCGGTGAAGCAGAACAGGCCCTGCAAGAAGTGCAGAAACCCGGGTTCATGTTATCCGGGCAATGGCCGCAAATGCCAAGAGATAGGCCGGATGGGCGAGACGGGTCGTATCAATGTTTGGCATATCGGTGTCTGCGGGAGTTCGCTGTTCTTCCTTCAATGGCACTTCCTCTCATGTCGCTTTTCATGACTGCTTCGGTGCCGCTCCCCCTCCCCCCTTCCCTTCCCCCTTCGCTCTTCACCCTCTGTTTCTTTTGCACCTGGGAGTCGTATTGCGAAGGTCATGGGAACATAAGCAGCTGTTATTAAAAAAAGCCATCAGCGTCATCAGCGAAGCTGTAACACAACCACTCGCATCGACACGTTCCGTTATTGGGTCAAGTCACAAAGTTCAAGTTGTCAGAGAGTGCCGTAATTTTAGAATTGAAGACGTGCAAAGCCCCGAGTGAAATTTTCTTTTGCTTTAATACCAGTTCAAACAGATCTGCTAGCTTCTGAGTGTCTACTCTGACAGGAGAAGAACCAAGTCATGAGAATTCTCCAAACTTTAGTGTATTAACTCATATGACAGCTATGTACTATCGACGCCACCAAAGCCCGTGAGACGGGCACAGCTATCCAAACCGCCAGCCAGCCAAAGCTGGAATCAGGCCTCCACCACGACTACGAAGGCTTGGAGCTTGCAGCTTGTCGCATCACCAGCAAGGCCGGCAAGAATAGTAGACGGGAGGCGGGCGGTATCCGCCACAGCAACCGCCGCCCATGCCGAAATTGTTGTAGATGATGCCGTAGTTGTTTCCGAAGACATCTCCGGCCTCAGCCTTGGTGGCAGGCACAAACTCGCCGTTCTTAATAGAGCCGAGAGCCGCGCGAGTGCCGTCCTTCTTGACATGGTCGACGGTGGTGTTGACAAGGGCAAACGCCTCCAGAGCACCAGTAGTGCTGTCCTGAGAGACAACGAGACTGGTCACGGCCTCGTTCCAAGACGAGCTTGGAAGAACGTCATCTATTTGGAAAGGGATAACAGTTAGCTTGATGTTTGTGCGCGTCGCGCGCCCAGAGAAGTGCACTCACCGGTCCATTTGCCAGACTCAAAGTCCCGGCTGTGGACATGCACGGTGTTGTCGCCACCAATGAAGCTCACCACCAACGCCTTGTCAGTCGAGTAGGCCGAGATGGGCGTACCAGCTGCTGCTGCGCCGGGGATGGAGAATTGCTCAGCCCACTTGTTGGACTCGTGCTCATAGCGGATGGTCTTGATGACACCGTCAGTCCCCTGATAAAAGACCAGGTTAGATCCATGAATGGATGCAATGGCGAGATGGCCAGCATGGTGAGTGGCCACCGTGCTGAGACCAGCGAGGTTGGTGTCATCCCACTCCTCAGAGTCGGGATCGAACTCGCTGGCCTTTATCTGGTTGCTGTTGTTGATGTACAAAACGAAAACCTGCGTTTAGTGCGGTGAGCGACTTGTGCGTAGTTCCGTCTAGGTGAATGCGGCACTCACATTGTTCTCCGATGCGGCATACACTGCGGAAGAGCCGTTCTTGACTCCA
Organism: Conoideocrella luteorostrata; assembly: GCA_032433595.1. Lineage (NCBI taxonomy): Eukaryota > Fungi > Ascomycota > Sordariomycetes > Hypocreales > Clavicipitaceae > Conoideocrella > Conoideocrella luteorostrata. The sequence goes on from JASWJB010000340.1 coordinate 14,736, forward strand.
TCGGCAACCTTTCGCTGATCCTTGAGGTCATCCCCGTCGTAGATCTTCTCGACCAGACGGCCGCTCTCTAGGCTCAGGAGGACGAGATTGCCGTTAGCTAGGGTGATGGAGCCCGCAGAGCGCAGAACGCGGACCATGGTCTTAACTTGGCCACTCATGGTGATCTTGTTACTAAAGAGTTGGACAATTGAAATTGATGTTAAAGCTCAAAAAGTGTTTTGTTATTTTTTAGGCTTAGCAGGGCTCCCAGTGCTTGCCAGCCTTGAAGGGATCCCGTCTCCCTTTAATACACTATCCAAGGCACTCATTCTCTTGACCGTGAATCAATCACAGGGCTGGCACCAACAGTCCATGATCTGTGTCAATAACTCTACAAGAAAGTACTCCAAGTGTAAGTGCTTCCAGATGCAGCGAGCATCCCTGCAGTTCAGCTCCCAAATGTTTGTCTTGGCATGGAGTAGGAGTTGGCCAGTTAAGCAGGTGTCCACACAACACAACGGAATCACAATATCCTATCTTTCCCACCCACGTCTGGCAGATTTTTGTTTGCACGCCCAGTCGGGCTCTTGTGAGTATGGGCGTCGAAGAATTCGGGCTGGCTGAACCACCAAGTTCACATTCAAGAAGACATTGAGCGTACCTGATTGGTTGGAGTGCGAGGCCTATTCTCTTTCTGTGCCAACCTTGATTGGATCAGCCTGCAGCGCGCATAAACTTGCTGGTCTACGGATTATCATGAAGTGAAATGAAGTGCGGGTCACTCCGAAAGGAGCCATCTGTTGTATGACAACTGCAGGAGATGGGCGAGTAACATGTTCAATGCCCTCGTTAGCCACTGAATTTGGAACATGCAAGGCAGTTTTCTAACCTGTCAAACAGGTTTATAACATGGCGACTCGGCATATGCATGCCGTGTCAAGTGCGGAAATAAGCCGGTGCAACGTCAAGCTGCAATGCAAGAATGTGACAACGGTGAACATGGCCCTGTCCTGTCTGCTCTGTAAACGGGCGAGATCCACAGCGGTGGACAAATCACCCTCAAGCTGCTCAGAATATTGACAAGGGGGTTGACGGTTGAGCTGAGCTATCGATTTGACAGAAGCTTTCTGTCACGACATCCAGCAAAGGGTGAAGCTCGGCGCTTATAGCGGGAATAATGCATTTTATATACGCCGTAGCCTGTGACGCTGTCGTCGGAGAAAATGTCCCAGCGTCTCAAGACCATCATCAAATCGAACGGCAAGAGCGCCGCTTGATAGAACGCCCAGCCAGATATCTCTACATAACGTTCTTATCAAAATCAGGCTTCAATTGTATCCGTCCGTCGTGACCGTTCGAATTGAAAGGACCAAATTGACGCTGGGGGCCGCGATGTCTCAGTTGTGTATCCTCGCCTCGGATGATTGAACCAAGGCGAATTACCTGATAAGCTCGCCAAGCCGCCCCGCGCACTGTCCACAGCCACACGCTCAATCTCGAAACGGCCTAATGCAATATCCCCATGTTTTCCGAATCCCCATGTCAAAAAATCCAATAGCCTGTGACGCACCATGCATGATATGCAGTCAGACTACGGGGGTAAACGCTTCTAGCTTGAAGCATGAAGACCCTGTCTTTCAGATCGCCCCAGTTGCGGATCCTTTCCCATCTAGGAACTGACAGAAGGGACCATGATAGCCCTACTGCAGCGGACGACGGGGTTTCCGATATCCTGTCAGATGTTACGATGATGATGGCCGCTGGGGTGCTTTTGGGAGAAAACTCTCGTGGACGCTATGCTTAATAATACATTTACCTACATGGAATATTAGGAATTGACAAGAATATTCCATTAAGCCAAGATTCCCTTATTAGCAAGCTCTTCATAGCACAGTACATACTCAATAGAAATTACGTACATTTATTTAGTCAGCAATAGGATCAGTTTAAAATATCATAATTCCTAGCATAGTAACAGCCTTGACAGCATTTTTATTTTAATAGCTTCCTATTGGGTTTCTACGCTCTTACAGTGGGAGGCAACAAAGTTTTTGTATCCCTTCGGGTTTCGGCAACGTTGCTGTCACTACTCTATAGACTAACGACAATAAATGGCTTGATGCTTTGTGTACCGGCCTTCGGCTTCCGGGACTGTTTCTACGCAACAGGGCATTAGGTGAATCAAACCTTGAAGAATTCTATCAATAATTACGTGTCAGGCTTTCTTAGCTGCATAGCGTGTTCGCGCGGTATCAGCAGCCATGCAATAACTTCATGCCTTATACTGTACGTCAGTATTTGAGTGATAAGGGATTGATGCCTGACACCATATCACACATGATAGTAAAACTTACCTCCCACCCAGCAGCATTAAACGGTTTATCAATAGACTAGGGTATTGGAGAAAAGCTGTCACCGTGGGGGCCACCGGTTCCCTGCAGCTGATCGAAACCTCAACGGTCAAGGTGTGAATTGCGTTATGCAAGAAGATCAAATCTGGAAATTGAAGAGCAAACCGTGGCAGCTGAATAGCCTTGTGACCGTTCACGTCGCAAGTAGACTTTGAGAGGGTGCGGTACGAGCCACAGCGCTACGCATGCATTCTTGACTGAAAACAGAACCGATTGATCCTGTTCAAAAGCCTGGAACTGGTCTTCATCCGTCCCAGGTCGCTCATCACACAGGCGTAGAGCACAGCGCACCGTTGAACCTTGAGTATTATCATCCTGTTGAGCAAAACATGGTTGGATCACCTGTCCCCGAGCATTTGTGGCATCGAGGTCGCCGAGGGGGAGACCCCGCGCGAGAGCGAGACAAAGATCCGGTACGGTTTGGCCTGAACTCCGTAGATGACTCTGTCATCGGGCAAGCCAGCGTGATGTTGAGGTTCGTCAAGACTGGCGCAGGTAGGCAAGCAACCTAACAATCGCGGATGCACAGATCCGGAGTGTTTGAGACGTTCACTTGCTAACACGCGGCTTTCCTCCACAGAAAAGGGCGGCAATGGATTCTTTGTCAACATTCCAGGCCAGGGCAAAGCTGTCATCTTCACAGCGGGCCACAACCTGATCGATGAGCATGGCGCCAGAACCACCAAGCTCCAAGCCTGGTGGACAGGTGTCGAGCGAGACCGATGGGTCGACATTCCTGAAAAAGACACGCACATCAGCAAAGAGTTTTCGAGCAACCCGACCGAGGCGTCGGCCATAGACGACTTTGGCATCATCCTGATCTCCAAGAACAACGACCCTCCTCCGCCCAGGACGGCCTTCGGATTCGCTCTGAGGCTTGCAGAAGAGGAGAGGATCGAGGGCTTTTGCAATATCTCCAGCTACCTGACGACCGCTCAACGAGGCGAGACCCCGACCCGCAGCACTGGGCAATTCGTAAATCCCATCCTGAAAGAGCACCAGCTCGAGTACTTGGTGCGCACCGAGGCGGGCGTGAGTGGCTCGGTGGTCTGGACCGGCTACAATGGCACCCCAGTCGCCGTGGCTGTACAGTAAGAAGCTTTGTAACTACTACTATTAGTACATATCCCTCCCTTTTCCTTTACTAACAGTGTCCTCCTCCGCTGCCAGTAACTACGGCCCAAAGCGACAAAGCCCCAAATACGGTAGCCGCGGCTCTCGCATCGACATGAAGATGATGCGAGAAATCATGGAGTGGACCGGTGTATACAAACGAGCGGTCGCAATCCTGGCCCGGCCGGTGGGGAGGAAGCAGCCTGCCCTGAAGCTCCCGCTCTGCTTGAGCTGGTCTGAAGAGGACAAGGCTCTCCGCGTGCATGTGCAGGACGACAGTGGGCCAAAGCCAGTTGAAGCCATCTTTGAGGCTCTGCCCGTGTTTTCCTCAGCCATGTTGCTCGGAAAGGATCCCAGAGAGGAATATGGCTTCGCGCAGCGCGACAAAAGACCAGGCGCCAAGACGGATGCCCTCCGCTGGATCTCTTGGAATGTGGAATGGAACACGGCCAGCCTCGCCAGCGCCTTGAGCAGAGCACGCCTTGCGCGGTGGGAAGTTAAGGGAAACACCGCCATCATGGCGCTCAACTGGAAGGGGGCCATTACCGAGGTTGTTGTTCGCACTGACGATGGAGTTGTTAAGGAGTGGGACCTCGAATTTCCAGACAGCGATTACTCTGGAATCGCATACCAAGAACGGGCGGTTGAAACTTTCAAGGTAGGCCTCTAGCCCTCCCTCTCCCTCTCCTTTTTCTTTCTGTCTTTGTTATTGTGCCTAGTTCCTACGGCTGACTTGGATCACTGGGTGAATTGCTTGCAGACTCCGTACAACAGGTTTATCCTTGAAGATGCGTGATTTGATCAGGGAAAATCATCTTCATGCAAAGTTCAGGCAAGATAAATTTAGCTAGTAATCTCATGTAGAGTATGCGGCTCACTGCTACTACTAGATAATCGTCACTAGGTAGAAAGTTTTGGTCCTGGGACACACAGAAGTTCCCCGTCTAGTTTAAAGCTGTCATTTCCCCATCTAAGTGTTTTCGGCATACCAAAGCCAATCGCGACTTTGAGGACCTCTTTTGTGACTCCAACTTCCAGCACAGAAGCCCTACGTACTTGGCTTCCACGGATTCTCGACATCGTCGCCGCCTGTGTATTGCTTGCGCGTCCAAAACCCTAGTCTTTCTAGGTGATCTGCTACACAACCCTCTCCTGGTGCACTGCGATCAAAGACTTCCTCACATCTCCTATAGACTTCGCCGGCAACCTCCTCATAATTTTCGCTCCATTTTATCCGAAACGGTTGCAGTAGAAGATTTTCGAGGATGTATTCCGAGTCTTTAGATGAAACCATCTTGCAAGGCTCGAAGAACGAATCCTTCCATTTACCTTGTCCTCTGGTCAGTGTAACGATGCGCTCACTGGCGAGTGTCATGGCATGAGCCTCGAACTTCGGAGAACTTTGTCCCATATATCGCCGTGATCCTTTCAAAGCGTCCCAAGCGTTGATAACAAGAGTACCAAGCAAGGCGTTGTGCTCATCTTGAGCTCCTACTTCATAGGGATCGCTTGCCCACTTGATATTTGGCATCTCCATGTTGATTAAAAAAAACAGAATAAACTCTGATTTCATGTCCGCGGCGTGTTGCATAAACATTTGGAGCGCCGTCCAAAATGATTCCTTGAGCCAGCTGTCATCAATCCAACGGGGGGGGATAAGGTGATGTTTTAGCAAACACGTAAAAGGCGTATCGAGTATGTAGTAACGTTTCCACTTGAACCAGTTTATTCCCGATGACACCATATTTGGATTCGCTCCAGATTGTAAAAGTCTTACATAAGTTTGCCCCTCTGTGCCGCATAAGAGCAGAAGTTGTGACTTCAATGATTTTGAGATTTGCCTTCTGGAGACGTTGAAATCAACATAAGAATAGCAACCGAGAGACGCACCCAAGACTAACATAACCCAATTTTCTGGCTCATGAAATTGCCTTGCCAAAACCAGCTTCTGTGGTATCAGCTTGCCTAACCGATGAAGCGATTCCAAATAATGCAAAAGATTATGTTGCTCTGTAGTAGCCTCACAGCCTTGCTGTATAATATTTTTTTCTCGAAGTGGTATTTGCGCGGCACCCATTGGGTTCATTGTCATCTTTAAATAGTCACGGACATGATGAATACCATTATAGGTCTCCAGTTTCCTCTGAAAATACTCAGAGCCGGTCTCAGTGACGACGTGGAACATTCGGGATATGGCAAGACGGGCCTCAAGGAGCCGGAATCGAAGCTGCTCTTCAGAATTCGTATCATTGCTAAGAATTCTCTGACCTTCCTCTGTCTCTGTAAGGAATTCAAGGGCAGTTCGATGAATAAACCGGAAAGTTCTCAAAATATGATAATATTTCTCGTGCATATAAGGGAGATTGGGTTGCCATATACGACCAGCATTCGTGTCCCTAACGAGCGGATTGGGTAGGGTGTCCTGCCATCTTGTCACTAGAAGATTCGGGTCGCAGTCATAGATGTCAACAAGCCCAGCGCAACTAACTAGCACATTTTGTTGGAGTTTTTGGCATGCAGAAAATGAGAAATCTCCAAATTCCGTTGGTTCGTCCTCGCTGGTGAGAATTTGGTTCGCCTTTTCTGTCGGAGCAAGTAGCATTTCGATGACTAGGACACCGTTCAAATTCAGAGCCAGTGCAACAATGATTAGTCTCAGGTAAAATGCTGCTCTTTCACGATAAATCTCCTCATTATCGTTCAATCGTGACCACATGTCCTCGTAGAGTTTAGCAAGATCACCATGCAGGCGACTAACTCTCCGGTGAAGATCATCCATATCGTATCCGTTCTGTATTCCCATGTTGAGATCATTTATCACAATATATAGCCAGAGAAATACTCCTTCAGCTTTTTGAAGTAAATCTGATGTTATATCATCTGGCAGGACATCGTTTTGAATTCCGGTAGTGGAAGGAAACTTGAGCTTGGAGACGATGTAGCTTTTCATGTCGCCAGCGGTCAAGTCCTCAAGCCGAAGATGAGGAAATGTAATCAGCCGCATCCGGATTGGTATTTCGGGACGACTTGAAAAGCATATTTTGAGCTTCCCAGGCCGGGAGTGAATCCAGTCATCCACTAGCTCCATGAGATTGTGGATTGTATTGTCTCGACCATCCATCTCATCCACTCCATCCACAAACACACAAATGGGACTATCAATCATCGTCATGGCAATCGAAAGTGCTACTCGTAGTTCGTGCAAAGACCAATCTGTGATTGAATCTTTGCTAGATATCTTATCGATATTATTCAGGAGAACGTCAAGAAAGTTTGGGTCAACCTCAAGTAGCTGATAGAGCAGTGACGATAAGAGGCCTCGAATGCTTTTCTGCATGCATGTTCCCGGCCGCCAGAAGAAATGAGATAAGATTATGACTGGACTCTCCTTCCAGGCCCGTAATGACGATTGGGTGAGGTCGTGCTTGTATATGTATTTGACCAAAGTGGATTTGCCGGAGCCAGGCTTGCCGCTGATCCAATAAGTCGTACCATCTGATTTGAGCCATTCGTTGAATGGATCCCACACAATTTCAGGTGAAAAACCGTAGCCATTGCCATCCTCGCTATCGGAGATCCATGAGCCAGATGACTGGTAATTAGTGTTGTCATCATGTTCCCCAGCGCTTGGGTTCGTCTTTTTATCAGCGCAGTCGGCTAGTATCCACCGGAATGTTTTTCTCTCGGGTTGTTTAATATCATTAACTCGTTCATTCATGCCTTCAAACTTCAGACTTCGTAGTAGTCGTTTCAATTCGGCTGCTCTTCTGGCGTCTGACTTTGAGACCTCAAGACCATCGTGGATATCTCTCCCCAGTCGCAATGCGGACTCTCTGACTTCGTGCGTAACGTGATGACGTATTGCGATCTCAAATCTTTGAGATGTTGTAGTTACACTCTCTATTACCCGCCGGCTTTCTTTAGATATTAACTCGGAGGTTGTTTTGTGGCCCGCCCTCCATTGCTGCAGGAATGTCCGAAGATGTTGGTCCAGCGACTTCATTTTTAAATGCGTATTGTTTGCACGCTCGCTTCAGCAGGAATCAGCGTGATATTTTTGATGAGAAATGTGTCAATGAGAATGGATAACAATTACCAGATGTAGTCGAGAAGGCCGAACTGCATGAGACCCTCGCAGTCATTCAGCTCCTTCTCCAGCCGCTCCAAACGTCGTTTTCGCCAGTTTGCCTTTGCAGCAACCTTCACAGCTGATCTAAGAGAGCCCGTTCGAGCGTTCTTAATAATAAAATCTACCTCTTCTTGCAGACTCCTTGCCGCTGCACAGCATTTTTGCGAGATCTGGCGCAAGCGCCTTGCCTTAGCCGGTTGAAACGTGCCTGCTGATGAGGGCGTGTATTCTTTCTCAATCGCAGATGCAATATCATGCATACAGTCGGCACGATTTTTGAGAGAGCTATCTCCATATCCAGATCCATTTTGGTAGACCTGTTTTGCGACTGTAATTATTTCTCGGCCGAAGCTGATTATTTGGAAGATGTTGCATGCGAGGCCCAACGCCGCGATCGGTTCGAGTCCGGACATTTTCGTGGCGATGATGTTCTCCGGTCTAGCGAATACTCTTGAGCAGCAAATTTCACAGCTTCGATGGCGATATTAAAGAGAAATGATGGCATGTAGGATTGTGGAGCTGCAGCTGTGAAGGTAGATATGCCTTCCAAAAAGCCGATGCTGCGGGCACAGCCTCGTTCTGCCTGGTTATGTAGATGGCTCAGCCGCAGTCGCATGCATTACTGCCCAACTTTGCTGTGCCACTCACATGATTTCCACAGTGATCTTTCGGATTTGTCCACAAAAGTGTTCAGCCAGCGAGATGATCGGCTCTCAGTACTGCAATTATTGACTGGCCGTGTTGGCGTTTCGATGGCGCGAGAATGACGTGTATTAGCTGTTTGGAAGTTCGAGTCTGGACTATCTTCGTGCGAGATATGCTTGTAGAGGCCACTCAACATGCTCTGGTCAGTGCAGTTTTGTCACAATTGCGCAGCTAATTATTGCAAGGTATCTCATGCCGTCAGCATGCAGCAACAGCAACTACCGTGCGTTGGTTCAACTAATATCGTTCGGGGAACTTGCCGGTGCACATCAGATCTCTCCTAATATAGCATGATGCATGTATAACTCTCTCTCGCATTCCGAGGCTGGTTCGTGATTGCCTCCGTTGCTTTGACACTGAGAGAGCATAATCTAGTGAGCCATTACTAAACGTTCTCATTTCTTGAGCATAGCGTCCATCCACTGTCACATTTATCCCGCTGTTTACGAAGCTCTATCGTCCCGTCCCCGATGCACATATCCCAACACTGAATAAAACTTCCCGTCTCGTCTCGTATCCGATTTAGCTAATCCGGACCTCTCCTGCGGTATCGACAGTCGGAGACCACTTAGCGATGCCACCTGTTATCATCGTAGTTTCGTGTCGTTTATGCGCCTTTCCGATCGAGAAATTCCCATAGTGTTCGAAAATAGACAGTCTCGGGGCGAATATCCTCCTGAGTTGAATTGTGACGTTGCGGCCAATCCTGTATGTTTCCTAGATATCCGTCAGCCATCTCGCTCTGGTACCCAATCCGACCCTTTCGTCCGCCATGTCTCAGATTTACAGTTCTGAAGAATACAGTTGAAGCATGGCATTTACAGTTTAGCAGCCTGTCCGTGGTGCAAGTCATATGTTCAAGTAAAGCACGTCTGAGTACGGCGAACGCCGAGCGTCACAGCGGATGATCACAAGAAGTGTAGTCGGAGTGGGCGGCGACTGTCACATATAACTGCCCAAGAGTAAATGAATGCCATAATGACTGCGTCACTGTCGGCAGGCTTGGTCAACTTACGATCTGTATGCATCTTGGTGTACTCTAGTAAAATCACAGAGACGTTGTTGAAGTTCTATGACAGATTGAAGTGGCCCATTGGTCCTGTGCAAGACGCCACTGCTCTGCCACCTGTCTAAAATTCCTGAAGTATGCCTACCGTCCAGCATCGAAAGTAGAAGCGCCCTTCTGCAAGTTTTACACAGCGACGCGAGAACACCCACTCTTGACTATCCAGGCTCTTTTTTTTTTCCTTCCGAGCCGTCCATAACACTTTGACGGTCGGGTGAGCATGAAGCGCACACTGACACATTGAGCACTAATTGATGTAGAGTCAACGTCTTTTATCTTTTCAGATTAATAGTGAGTAATATTTATGTTTTAAATTGTATTGTTGTTCCTCATGGACTTATCTGATGATAAAAGAGCACATTAAATGCCGGCTGTGTCGTGCCGGAGAAAATTGACTAGCAATACCAGATTATGGTACTCCGTAATCTGCCTAATAATTAGCAATTAGCGACTCCGTATTGGTACTGCAAGACGCAGAGTAGGTAAGTCAGGAACGTACGGATAAACAGCTGCGACAGCATAATAATCAACAACAATGAACAGCAACAATGAACATCAAAAATTAAACATCGACAATAAACAATTAGTTCGCTCGTGACTGTGTTCGCCGCAACGTACAACTATAATTCACTGCATCGTTGTACTTAAATTCTGAATTGATCAGAGTTTGCGTACAGTACAAAATGAGAGAAATCCCCCTGCAATTGCGAGCATGACTTTCATCAGTGAGTAACATCTACGGCTTTGGCTGATCCGAATGCAAGTCGCCGCTGTTGAAGAGTGTCTTTCCTTCAGCTTTGCAAAATGTAATGAAGGCGCTTCCGTGAACAAGGTGCATATATGAGCATTGAGTTGCTGCCAAAGGTTGTCGCTATCTTGAACAATCTAGAGCGCAGTCCACCTAACATGTAATTATAGACGAGCCTTCTCACAAGTACATATTCTGGCGGATCGTGCCCTTCGTCGAGAAGATCTTGGCCAGCGACGTATTCCGTCGCGACGGCGCAGATCCAGCCGACGGTGTACTTGCTCGGATCACTCATAGCAGAAGAACAGACAGAAACACATTCTGTCCAAAACAGGGGATCCATGAGCGGGCTGGGTTGCCGATGTGTGAGGGTCAGCAATATGAGCCTGCATTTGCCAATTTGCAACTACTTCGGTACGAAGTACTCAAGCCATACCGCCGTAATCTGACACATTTTGCCGGTCCCGCCTGCCAATGCACTCGTCGGAGCAGGTAGTCTACGAAGTAACTTGCCCCAATGGGTCTTGAATGGATCAACACGGGTCGGCCCATGCCTCGGCCCTGTGTTTATTCTTTGTCTTGCGAGATTGAGAGCCCTGTGCACCTGGCAAGATCGGTGCCTTTCAAAATAAAAAAAAGTCAATCGTTGGCGACACCACCAAAGTAGCTGCAATTTCACAACATTTCCACCGCTGCGGGGCAGCACTGAGGAATGCAGGCCAATGAGCGTAGATCCCGCGCATTAAGCCATTTTACGGAGTACAGGGCACGGAGTACCGCGCTGTTCCTTGCCAGTTGACCCCACCGAGAATCGTTCGACATGAAGTTTATGGGGTCTTTTTTTTTCCATGGCGCGCCCAACGAAGGAATATAGCGCCTTCGAAATCATCAGCTAAATTTTGAGCTTGCGCTTGCAAGCTCTCTGCTCCGTAATGTCTCGCTAGTCCTTGCATGGGCCGGTCGGCAGATCCATCGGGCGTCCCGGAGAGCTCTGCATCTCCCAAGTCTAGCTTCTTCGATGCCAATGGCTTCGGCTTCATCTTCATTCCTTTCTTCTTCAAAACTCTGCTCGTCGGCTTATGGCGGCGCTGCTCAATTGGTATCGACGCAGTAGTTAATTGGGAGTGATCGACTAATGGTTGCTCCATTGTGATCGAGGTCGGGTAGGTGTCAAGACACAGAAAATGCTCCATCGAGCATTTGAGACAAAACAATGGAGGCAGCTCGAGCTAATAAACACCACAGACAACACTACAAGAACCAGCAGGAGGGTGCGCAGCCAACGATAATACGGCCGTTCATCGCCTAAAAGCGCATCATCATCATGTCCACCTCCAACAACGCCGCCGGCCAGCTGGAGGTCGACAACACCATGGTCAAGACACTCACCTCCGCCGACCACCGACGACCTAGACGACAGCTGCCGGGATGGCTAAATCATTTCAACGCCAACGACCTCAAGGTCGCCTTTCGCTGCTGGGTTGCGGTATGGGCTGCCACGATTCTCATGCTCATTGGCCCGTCGCTACAGAACATCGGCGTCGCCACCTTTTTCTCAGCCATTGTGCTCTACATCGTTCCGCCGGCGGGTATTCTCATGATCTATCTCTTGGCCTCATTATCGCTACTTCTCGGCATGTGTCTGGCCTGGGCATGGGGACTGTTATCCATGAAGGCGGCATTTGCTGTGCGGTCAGATGCGGAAATGCAGGCCCTTCTACAATCCCTTCAGCAACAAGCTGCCATGCTGGCCAACCAAACCGGTCAACCCCCATCCGCCGTCGCTACAAAGCTCATTTATGACGGATTCCTCCTTGATGCGCGTGTGATTGCCATCTTTTATGTCATGTGCTGCGTCTTCATCTATGCCCTCGCCAGGTTGCGATATGCAAACGGCAAGCTCATTCTGCTGCAGATCTTTGGCACCATCGTCATTGATGTCTTTCTTCTGACTGGCCCGATCTTGACCCAATTCAATGCCAAGTTGGCCCAGGTTTTGGTCAAGCCCGGCGCAATTGGCATTGGTCTGGGTGCCGCCTGCTCCATTCTGATCTTCCCTCAGTCGACCTCATATGTAGTGCTGTCGCAGATGGAGCAGTTAATTCGCATGATGGAAATGCCGCTTGACTCGACCAAACGATTCTTTGCTGGCGAATCGACGTTGGACGATGCTGAACTGCGATCATCAAAGGGCGCCATCATTGGTGTTTTCAAGGCCATGGAGCCGGCCGTGGCATTCCTGCCCCTTGATTTCTCACGAGGTCGATGGAACACCGACGATGTCAAGAGCTTGCACGGGCGGGTTCGTGAGGGCATTGCTGCAGGCTTGTTTCTCCTTGACTTTCACATTGCTCGAGTATCGGCGGCCGTGAGAGCAGAGAAACGAGGAACATCACCGGCAACCACGGCGGCAAATCATGACTCAAACGGCGCCGCATCTGACGAAGGGCAGGACGAGAAATTGAGTCAGGATACTGCTGCGCCGGCAGTCAATACAGGTCTCGTTGACGCATTGAAAAGTCCCGAACAAAGCTCCGTTCGCTCTGGCCTGCTGGAAGCATTAAGAGATACAAATGCCGAGGTTCTGCTAGTAAACTCTCGGGCTCTCAAGCTCGCAGCTGAAACCGTACACATAACCAATACGTCTCGATGGTATCTCAGCGCATCGCGCAAAACGAGACTTGTCAACCTCAGAACAGAACTCGCCGAGCTACGACTGGCCCTGCAAACCGCTCGAGAAGAATCTATAACCGGCACCAACGACGCCGTGATTCGGGCCCACGCAGATCTTTTTGACGAGCAAGGGCAGTTGAAAGACCGCAAAACTATCAGTCCCCTTGCTCTCAACGGGCTTATCCTCTCCATGGTCCTCGAGGAGCGCATCGTTGGTACCGCATCCGCCACGGAAGAGATTTTGAATCACATTGTGCAGCTGCTGGAACTCCGAACGGAACACCGCATTTGGCTTCCATCCCGCATTCAATACGCATTCTCTTGGTTATTCAGTCGGAACATCACTGCGCCAGTTCCTGGTGCCTCAACTGTATCTGCGGCCGACCCTGATGATGTGCAAGAACAAGCTGAGGAGACCCACAGACGGCTACGCATGGTCAGCAAGGGAAATAAAGGCGCCAAAGCTTCCAAACCAAAAGGCTTGTTGACGAGAGCCGTCGTTGGCACCTACAAATGGTTGTTCAACCCTGGTGGCATGTACGCCTTGCGCATGGTCATTGTCACGATTGCAGTGTCCATTCCAGCATCGCTCCCCTCCACGGCCGGCTTCTTCTACCGGGAAAAGGGCATCTGGGCCGTGATCATGGCCCAGACATGCTTGCTCATGTACATGGCTGACTTCACCTTTTCCCTCGTATGTCGAGGGCTAGGTACCGTATTTGGCGGTGCGTTGGCCCTGGTGGCGTGGTATGCTGGGTCCGGCACCGGCATTGGCAACCCATATGGTGTCGGTGCCACCACTGCTGTCATTTCGTTCATCCTCATGTGGTGGCGGGTATACCTCCCACCAGCGTTTGCCCAAGCAAGCATCATGACCGCAGCGACATTTGTCCTCATCATTGGCTTCAGCTGGGACGAGCACCACACTGTTCAGTACGGCCTCCCCGGCGTCGGCTACGAGGCGTTTTGGAGGCGTTTGGTGACGGTTCTCATTGGGTTTGCCGCTGCCCTGATTGTCCAAATCTTCCCGAAGCCTCCGTCCGCGACGCGCTACGTCTGCAAGACGCTCGCCAATCACATACGATCGCTCAACGACCATTACGCCCTGCTTATTTCCCAGTGGGGACATCCCAGACGACTGGATGGACAGAATCTTGGCGGTGCAGCCGCCGCGGAGCAAATCACGCTCAAGCTGGCCGAAAACCTGCTCGAACTCACAGGCGCCATCAGCCTGCTCAAAGTGGAAATCAGCACCACGCCATTCGACCAGAAGATCCTGTTCACCACCAGAGAAAAATGCAACACCATGAACCAGTGCCTCGGGAAGCTACTGGTCCTGTCGTCCACCCTTCCAAAGCACCTGCAGGGCCGTCTCGCGCAGACGGTGGGCATCATTGAAGACAGAAGCGTCGGCAACCTCATGTCCGTCTTGACCATCATTGAATCGTCCCTGCGGACGGGCTCTCCCTTGCCGGAGAGATTGCCAGTCCCGCTGGTAGAGAGCTGCTTCGTGACGTGGTACTCGCACCACGAGCGGGCCGAGCTGAGCGTTGAGCTCGTCAGGAGCAAAGACTACAGGCAGTACTGCGTTGCCGTGTCGGCGTACCTGACGTTTCTGTCGACGGTGGATGACTTGGTGGAGGAGCTGAAGGGCACGTTGGGAGAAACTCATGTGGTTCATCAGTGGGAAGAGACCGTATGAAATATATTGCTTGGGGATATCTAAAGCGTAATTCCGGAGAGCGACCAACTGACCAAGTTGCCCCGCGCCCCATAGTGTAATCAAATTGGGGGCTTAATTCTATTCATTAATACCATTCAACAAAGAGCTGGCGACCACATGTATCATGTTCACATCATGTCGTCAGCTTCCTTTGGGGATCTTCCGCAAAGTCATCTCCCCATCATTGACACACCGGCGCCCATTCCAGTACATGCTCCATACCGCCGTGTATTCTCCCGCCACTTTCGCTTGTCTCCCCGCCTACCGCATACACAAACTGCTGGTATTGAAACGGCTCAACCGCCGCAAAGGGATGGTTCGCCATCACCATATACCCCATGTCTGCGTCCAGCGTACCACTATCTACACCATCGCGGCTGTTCTCAGCGCCCCCACAGCCCTGCAGCAACAACGGGTCGATCACGAAGTCATGCACTCCCAGCAGCGGATCAACCACCCCGTCAAACTGCTCGCCTCTCGGAGAAGCAGTCCTGTCGGATAGGGTATCCCCGGAATCAGAATCATGTAAAGATGCTCCCTGCGCGCCAATACCATCCAGTCCGCTCAGTGTCGTCCTTCTCTCCCTCGGTGCGGAGGCTGGCTTGCTGATTGCAGAGCCCTTCAGCACGCGCTGTCTGGTCTTCCGCGCGCAGGCATTGTACTCGCAGGACAGGTTCATCCTCAGGCATCTGTCGCAGGGGCTGCAGCCGTCGCCGGTGCATCGTGTCTACATGGCACATGATAAGCAAACTGCATTCTTTACTGGGGAGAGAGCGGGACATCAAAGAACAACAGTAGTGGGGGCAGTAGAGACGGTAGGTGATAGCAGAGCGCAGCAGCGGAATGGCAACATCATCAGAGACATACCTTTTTTTGACGACACATCTTACAAGCTTGGATCTTACTCGATCTCCCTTTGGCGGCATCATACGAGCGAGGGACCTCAACCTCGTTGGTGTGGGAGTCGTATCTCCAGGCGGTGAACATCTTCGGTTGATCTCCAAAGAGCAAAGCAAAATAGAGGATTGCACAGCAGGGTATTTCGAGTATTCACAGAACGAGCAGAGACTGGACATGAGATGGAGATTTTTTGTTTCCCTCCTTTATTCCACAGAGAAGTGACAACCTGGTTGTTATATATGTATATGTCCCGTGGAGTTGTCTTACGCCCCGTACGTTTTCGCCCGGCAAGCCACGGCAGGCCAGGGTCTCATTCCGCTCGTTTACCTGCATGAGAGACCCATTATACGGAGCGCGTACGGAGCACGATACAGCCTCCATGATCAACTGGCGCTTGGGCGGCTTGGCATGGCCTGCTACTGGTACCATGACTGCAGCGCTGGATATGACCCATTTCGCCAATTCAGGGAATCATGGTCGACGAGCGAGGGTCGGTCTCCTCTGTGGTCCTTAGCACAAGATGCAGCAAATCCTAGGCTGCACCTAGTGACCCTTGTCCCATGCGTACTAGTACTGTATGTAGGTGCCAGGGGGGCTGGCTGTAAGGCTAGCCCACTGCGCTGTTGGCTGGTCGTAGGACTGTCCGCTGGATTGGTCACTGAGAGGCATAACAGTGGGTCAATGGCGAGGGGGCCAATTCTTGGTG
This sequence comes from Conoideocrella luteorostrata, assembly GCA_032433595.1. Taxonomy (NCBI): domain Eukaryota; kingdom Fungi; phylum Ascomycota; class Sordariomycetes; order Hypocreales; family Clavicipitaceae; genus Conoideocrella; species Conoideocrella luteorostrata. The sequence goes on from JASWJB010000340.1 coordinate 30,889, forward strand.
GGGCCAACGACGAAACTGGAGAAATGGTGCGCTAATTGTGGGCCTGCGGGACCGATGGGAACGCAGATGGGCCAGTCAGAGGTGTTTCGACCCGAGGACCTGCTTGGGAACGACCAGTGGCTGCTTACGGGGTTACATGGACGCTGTCACAGTCTCATCGAACTACATGTGTGTCTGCAGACTCCAATGCGGAGCTGTGCAGTCTGCAGTCATAGATTATCAGGAGATGAGATTGGTTTGCTGAGCCAGGGCTTGAAAAGGCTGATTTTGAGTTTGGTCGGTGGTGTACAGAGTAAGCATGCTCGTATTGTACGAGCAACCCAACAACAATGACGCATCTGTCAGACACGGCTTGCAGACACTTGGTCGATACCATGTATTTGTACGGAGTACGGAGTGGTTCATCACGTATCTTGAAATAGACGGTTACTATTTCCGTCACCTCCTCATAATCCAGCTCTGCAATACATGGTCACCATCTCCCCCTTTCTTCACCATCTCAAAGCAGATACTCCTCCTGAAAGCCTCCTGTCCGTCGCTCTGCAGGAACGAATCCCATCCGGACTGAGGGAAGAAGTTCCGCACCCGATGCGACCCCTCTGCTACTCCGATGTCATCATCTTCTTCGTCAATATCTAAATCTTGTAACTCCGCAAGCTTCTCCGGCGTCAGCTTCACATCATGCTCCATCTCAATAATTCTTGCTCCCGAGCCATACAGCGTTGCTCTGTCCCACGTTGTTTCCCTTTCCCAACTGAGATCGTGTATCAGTGATAATGCAGCCGCCCTCAGCCGCAGAACCCTGCATTTATGTACTACCCAGTAGAGCATGGGGCAGAAGCCCGTAAAGAAGGAGAACTTGCGGCTCGTTCTCAACGTAACTGCACCTGTGGACTGCGCTTGGCGGCTAATTTGGACGATGCGACGCATGGTAGGGATGTGATCATCCCAGGCGAATTCGTCAATGTTCAAGTCAGTGTTTACCCACATTTTGGCTTGGAGCCATCGGACCTCCAATAGAAGGGGTGTTGTGTCAGTGCTTTGGTTCTCAGGAGATAGCAGGAGGGGCTCTTCTGGAAGACTCGTGAACCCAGACCACCATGTGTCGAGATGCTGGTCGAGTCCCACCCGAGTTTGTTCGATATCATCTAAAGTTATCACTTGGGACAGACCTGTCCTGATTTGGTTTGCGGTTCGCACTGATTTTACAATCCACAAGATTAAATCATCCAATGCGAGTATTGCCTGGTCAATGCAGGTAAATTTTGGTCCATGTGACATGTCGGTGTCTAACATGGATGGGAAATTTGACAGATCCGCCAAGAGAAAGAAGTGAGGGACGATGCTGAAGTGTGACAACACTGCCTTGAGTTCTCTAGTCAAAGAATCTTTGGGGAAGAGTTAAACAGCAATACTCCATGCATGACGTGTAGAGCTGCTGTGTCAACATTGTCGTGCATAAACTCGATGCAGACGAAGAGGACACAGACGAGAAGGGCGGTGTTTATGGACGACCCAGACGCCTGCAGGGAGGAGAGGTATCTGGTGGCCGAGTTGTAGTGAACAATGGCAAACTGATTCGACACTCCATCAGACTTGCACTGGGAGTCATTGTCAAAGCGAGCAAGATTTGTATTCTCATACAGAGAACTCATTGCGAGCACGGCATGTCTCACAGCCGGCTCATTCAACGGCATTCTAGGTATAAGCTGGGTCCAGAAATGGGTGGCAATGGGCCCGCCCACCGAGGGAGCAACGACACGTCGAAAGAAGGACAAGTTTCTTAGTTCAAGCGCACCAGTTTCGGGGGCCGCAGATAGGGCTGGCCGTGGAGGTGGACATTGTGATGAGGACTTGCGGAGCAGCTCATTCCAGGAATAGCTACCGACAGGGGGAATTTGATACCCGCTGCATTTCCGGCCGGTACTTTTGCAGCGGTGGCATTCAGGATGCTTCTCGTCACACTTGACTCTGCGGATTCTATACGACAGGGGGTATGCAGGTCAACAGACTGACAGGAGAGGCTTTGGTTAGGTGCTCTGAGGCACACCGGTGATGAGAGAGATGACGTGGCATACTTTCATGTAAGACAACCCGTTTTGACTTTGACAAAGCCTCTTCGAGGCATATTGGGCGTCGTTGGGGGCTGTTTCTTGTCAAATAGCACGATGAACCAACAGTCTCACTCACAGGTAACGGTGATCATCATAATCTCTACAACCGCGTCTCCCGTTAAGTAGAGGTTGTGACTGGAGCGTCGACGCTAAACCAAAGACGCAATTCTTACCACAGGCCGTACCATACGCGCACAAGATCGTTCAAGACCATTCCAGTAATGAGGGAACTTATGTCCAGCTATGTACGGAGTAGATGTGGCAGGTATCTTCCAGGATCGATGCAAAATACGGTGGAGTAGCAATTGCGGGTGGGTCAGAGCCGAACGAGAACGAGCAAGTCTGTGCCCTGTCCACATCAAAACTCAGCAATGGCATCGGTAGCTGCTCCGAAACCAGCGGAGCGGCTGCCGAGTGTAACAGCGCCAATGATGGGATTTATGTGGATGACCCCCCCTGTCATTTTTTCGTTCAATCTGACTGACCCGTGTAAGCGCGGCATTGGACAAAACTAGTCGCGCACCCAGATTATGCGGACAGCAGCGTGAGCCCGACCCGATCGCAGAAGACAAGCCCCATGCTTTTTTTCATCTTTGGAGGTTGCAGCCACCACCGGACTTGATGATGCTGCGGCCGACGCTTACGGCCGATGTCGTGCGGAGTACTCAGTGCGGTTGCCTGATCCAGGTGGTGGCCTGGCCCCATCCTCATGCATCATCCTGCGTCCCTATGGCTCACAAGCAAATTCACTTGAATCGGGATTATAACTCGGCTAAACCAGGTGAACGCTCACACGACATTCTGGTTGGCAGTTTAGGGTGAAGAGACGAATATCGGTTCAATGTCGTAGAGAGGGATGTGAATGCTTCTTTTCAGTCAAATGTAACGGCAACAAATATTATGTACAAGTAACCTGCGCTACCGGTAGGTGTTATTAACTAAGTACAACTAAGAGTACTGTACATTTTTAGAGTACTCCGTAGTACTCTTGGAGTAAGTTGTTCTTACTTAACAGCACCTACCAGTAGCGCACTGACGGTTAACACAATCGGCGTGCGTAGGGTAGGTAAGACACCCCGCCCGTACCCGCACGGAGGCACCACTGCACACCGCCCCAGAACAAAATGGCAGAAAGTTCACCGCCAGGCAGAAAAAAGTTCCAACCCAGAAATTTTACGTAGCTTCAGATGCCTCCATTGTAGCAAGTCATCGCAGGAAATACTACACGCTTCACCATGAGGAGCCAAAAGAAGAGCATTGGCTCTTCTTTCGCGTCTTCTTCACGCACTCAAGATGCACGGTTTGCGAGTTTCCAGACTGATCCTCGATTTCGTTTGCCGTCAAAAAAGCATACCAAGACCAAACTCGACAAGCGTTTTGCTGGCATGCTCGATGACGAAGATTTCACGGCCGTTGCAAAAGTAGATCGTTACGGGCGCAAGATTAAGTCTGATTCTAAGAAAAAGGCTCTTCAAAGATTATACGAGCCGGAGGATGAAAATGAAGGCGAGGAAAAGGATACCGAGTCTCAGGACGATGATGAGGAAGGCGAAGTCGAAGTTGATGATGATGAAATAGTCCAGAGAGAACTCCGAGCGGCGCATGAAAAAGATAAACCGAAAAACTATGATCCAGCCCGACATGGAGGTTTTTCATCATCAGAATCCGAATCTGATTCCGATGAAGATTCGGACGATGACGAGAACGAAGACGGTGGGGTTGACCTGGACACTGAAGGGGATCTGCAGCGATTGCAAGATGAGCAGGCCGATGTCGCAACTGGGGAAGTAACGAATCGAATTGCCATTGTCAATTTGGACTGGGATCACGTTAGGTCCACTGATCTTATGGCACTCTTCTCCAGCTTCTTACCCGAAAGCAGCAGTGGCCGCATTGTCAAAATTTCAGTTTATCCCAGCGAATTTGGCAAAGAGCGAATGCAGCAAGAAGAGATTGAAGGCCCCCCCAAAGCTCTATTCAAGAACGACAAGGACTCCGACGACGATAGCGAGGATGACAGCGAGGACGAGGACGAGAAAATCAAGAAGGAACTTATACAGCAAGGTGACGATCAAGATTTCGACAGTAACGCCTTAAGGGCGTACCAGCTTGATCGATTACGGTACTATTACGCCGTTATGGTCTGCTCAAGCCCTGAAACCGCCCATAAGATTTACGAGGCTACCGATGGAACCGAGTATCAGTCCTCATCCAACGTGATTGACCTAAGATTTGTTCCGGACGATGTCACCTTTGATGACGAGCCTCGCGATGAATGCGACAAAATCCCCGATACATACAAACCAGTCGATTTCGTCACCAATGCTTTGCAGAGCTCCAAGGTCAAGCTGACTTGGGACATGCATCCGGAGGAAGTGACTCGCAAGGCATCAATAAACAGAGCATTCACTGGAAGCAGGGCAGACGTTGAGGAGAACGACCTTCGCGCATATCTTGCAAGCGATAGTGAAGATGACGACGAGGACGAAGATGAGGAAATCAACGGCGGTGACGCAGAGGCAGGTGAACCGAAACTGTCCAAGAAAGAATTGGCCCGCAAAAAGATGAGAGAAGCTCTCGGCCTATCGAGTGAATCTGCTCCCAAAAAATCCAAGAATGACCCAGTTGGCGACATGGAAATTACATTCGCTCCGGCTCTGGCGGAGTCGAAATCCAAGGATGCTGACAAAGAAGAAACGACAATTGAAAAGTATAAACGCAAGGAGAAGGAGAGAAAAGAAAGAAAAAGACAAGCAGCCAAGTCTAAACGAGGCGGTGCTGAGGGTAGTGACGATGATGAAGTGCAAGGGGCTGCAGGAGCTACAGATGGTGAGGATCTCGGCTTCAACGACCCATTCTTCACCACAGAAGACCCAGACGCGCCAACATCCAAGGCATCAATACGCAAACAAGAGCGTCTCAAGAAACGCCAAATCCGAGAGGCTGCCGAAGCCGAATCAGCCACTCAAAAGGCGCAGCTCAAGAAAGTATTGTCTGAGAGCGCCAATGACAAGCAAGTTGATCACCTGGACCATTTCGACATGAATGAGATTATGCGCGCAGAAAAGAAGAAGAATAAAAAGGGAAAGAAGGGCAAGAACAAGGGCAAGGATCAGGATGATGGCAAAATAGTTGGTTTGCAAGAGGATTTTGTGATGGATCTTGGTGATGATCGCTTCAAGGCCGTATTTGACAGTCACGAGTTTGCTATCGACCCTTCTAATCCCAACTTTAAGTCCACGGGTGCTATGAAGCAGTTGTTGGAAGAAGGCAGGAAGAAGAGGAGGGCAGTCAACGCTGAGGAGGAGCCGAGTAGCAAGAAGGTCAAGAAAGGTAGAAGGTGATGGTGCATATAAATTGACTTGGATAGTCTGTACGACAAATATTGACTTTTGTACGGCCGGCATTCTCTCGCGCTTTGGATGATAGCTCCATGTCAGCCTGTGTGTTCAATGCAGTGTAACCACCATACGACAGTGTCGGTTTACGCAATCTACGGCTATCAAGCAAACCGCCCCTCCCCCCAACGCCATCCTAGAATTGATCGCGATGGTCTATTTCTCAGCAACAAGCCAAATGGCACAGGCCGCTCCTCGAGGTATATACCCTCGGCAACACGCAGGCATATTTCAGCATAAGCCTCTGCCACCTGCACGACCAACACATGAATTACACTGCTCCTGGGGCATCTTTCCGTCTTATACTATCTATCTATGCGGGCTCTCATACGCACCCAACAGGGGGGGCAATAGGCTCGCCAGGAATTTGATTATCGCTGTTTATGTACGAAAACTAGGGACTGTGCCCCGGCAATGAAGTAGAATTCAACAGTCAATTTTGCTCTTGACATGATTTGACTCTTACCTGTGAGTGGCTGGGATGTCCTCTGTGCTTCATGTCGTGTATCATAGCTGTCAGTTTCCGATAAGAAAGCGAGACGCTGTGGAACTAGCTGGTCAGTTATGTATGGCTCGAACGCAGGGAGACCACCTGTCTTTGTTTTGTATTATATTGGAAGAAGTACGCAATTTACGATTTGCCTTGTGCCGCCCCAACTACCCTGTACCACTAGTCTCGCGTGCGTGCGTGCGTGCGTGCGTGTGTGTGTTTATGGCTTCGGCTAACAAAATATGGCAAAAGCTGCCGTCGCGACGATAAGCTGATTACTCGAAAACTGGTTCGCCCCCAAATTCACCCTCCATTCTTGAAATACGATCAATATGCGGCTTGTCATATCTATCTCACGGCAAAACTGTCTTCAATATATCTCTGAAACAGGTTTCTGCCGAGGGATGCAGCCAACTCAGGATGGATGGCACCAACATATGCGGGAGGTCAAGTTACCATACTGAAATGCCACAGGCCAAAAAGAGACGTCTCTCTCCTCGGTACTCCGTAGTTACTCACGACCCCGCGGCGGAGACAATGGCTCCGGGAAATGCAAGAAACACGGCAAATAATAATAATCGTTCATGATGTGCTCCCCCAGCCCGCTTGCTAATTCGCCACGAACGAAACGAAAACCAAGAAAACGCGGAGGAAACGCTCCAGGAAACTCGCCGGCTGCGAACACCCAACACACCCAACCCGACATGTATGATGCGTTAGCGCCGCTGCCCTCAAAGCCACAACGACCGGAAACTGCAATGTCTGGGTACGATCCCTCCACTAGTTGCCTGCTGAACGGAGAACAATCCACACTTCTTTTGCGTTTGTTTCCCCAGCGCGCCCGGCTGCGCCAGCTTCTTATCGGGCATCCCCATGCGGGGGACAGTTTAACTGAGCCATTTCGTCCACATTGTCCAATTGACCCTTTCCATTCGAACGCCCACCACGGATGTAATTAAAGCTTTTTATTAATAAAATTTATTATCTAAATAGCTAACTAAACTATATAATATATTGCAAATTTTTTGTTTAATTTTACCGTGTGTTTGGTCGCTGAGGCATTATCTCTTGCGGAGCTAATGCCACATCGATGGCTCAGTTAAATTGTCCCCAGCTTGATCCCCTCCACACGCAATGCACCCCGCACATCGCACCAAGAAAACGGTGGCGATGTGGCGCCTAGACCGGGCGAGATAACAAACAGCTCGACAATCTGGCATTGGTTTGCCTCGCACAAGGATGCGCCTGTGCAGCGCCTGTGCAGCAATAAATAATATTGATATTGACTCATGGCCATGGAAGCAAGATAATCGAGAAAAAACGCGGGGTTGGCTATTGCCATGTCTCATAGGCCGACGACATGCATGGAGGATCGGGGAGATTGCATGCACGATGACAGCCATGATGGATGTCATCGCACAGTAGTAGACACAAACGATAACAGTTTGTGGTTACCGAGCGGCTGAGATGGTGACCCCGCGAGAACAGTTATTCTCGTCGCCGCTTCTGATAGGATGCACTGCTCATCCTTGCGCGGAAAGTCAGAGACAGTACATATGCATGGTTGCGCCATCGTAAAAACTCACGAAAACCCCATCATCCATCATCCATCATCCATCATCTGGCATCTGCAGAAGGGCAAATGTACCCGTCTCCCGGCCGCCTCGTCGGCGGCTCACGAGGCTGCAAGGTTGCATGGTTGCAAGGTTACACACATCTTTCTGACCTTATCGACGATCTTGGTCACCTGTGACGTGTTGGTGTCGCACTCTAGTCAATATCTGCATGCACAAGCGCCGACTCGTAGTGACTAATGCACCAGCTGGAGGAGGCGATTTCGCAATCTTCGGTGAGCCTTGGAGTGGCATTTTACTAGGTTGACGCGGACTATGTCGAGAAATCGCCCCAAAAAATTACACCTTTGATATCGATCTGTTGTGGAGAGCAGAGCAGGTGAGGCTGCCTGGCCGTCCTGTGCGCGTGTGTGCGTGAGCGACCCAGTAATTTTGACCGCTGTTTCGCACCAGCCGTGTTTGTCCATATGTCCATATATAAATCACGGTCTGCGACTCCCGTGCCCACTGGCCGGAAGATGCGTTACCCCTTCATTTTCGGTCTTCGTTGAATGTCCATACGAGCCGATGAATTGTTAAACCCCCTCTGCCTCGTGTTGTTGTTGTTGTTGCGTTCCAACATGTTGATCTGACCGTACGTTGCAGCGCCTTGATGTGCGCAAATATCGACGACTTGTCTACTATATACAAGCGAACGATTCTCAGATCCATTCCCCCCCGATGAAGCAAGCTTTAGAAACAACGCCCCTCATCCAGCGGGAGGTGGCAGTCCCTGTGGCGCCGGCGGCAGTGACGAGAGTCCAATACGTTGCATCCTCTGTGATTGCGACTCTTCACTTACTCCGCGGCTTTGCCTTAGTCATCTTCCCGGCTACCGTGCTGGCCGGGTTTGCCCTGCCAAAGTCTTACCCTGCATTTCTTCTCACTACTATTTTGGGCGTGCGGGATATCGTCCTCGGCGGACTGCTGCTTATGACGGATGCCGGACGCAGCTATGAAGTGCAGAGAGCATTGGGGATCGCACTGTTCAGCGACTCCATCGACACCTTTGTCATGATCTTTGTGGTCGCCTGCTCAGGAAGCGGCAGGAATCCGGTTGCAGAGATCGTCTCTGTGGCATTGTTGGCCATCCTCGAACACCTTACACTGTGGAGCTTTGGCGACGACGACGACGACGGACCAAGCCCATCCTATCAGGCTGTCTTGCAAGTTGACAGGCTTGAGGACAAGCGCTTGCGTCTGGGCATGTGGCTGGAGGATTTGAAACGAGCAGAGGAAGCTGAACAACAAGGTCTATCCTCGCCTAAACATGACATTTCTTAGACGCTTCAGAAAAACACAATGAGTGGCGAAAGAAGTAACATTCCCACCTACAGGGTCTGCCTGGCCACATTACGTTATGGTCACATCTTTCCGCGGTAGCCATGATAGTAGTTGTACATACTCCTTCCTAGAGCAATGTGACTACGGTGGCGCGCCGGTGGACAACGATAATTATTACCCGGATCAAGCACTGTCCGGTATACAACTCATCCCCTAAGGGCTCTTTGGGGATTGCTGTGCGTCACACTGGTGCGACACAGCGATAAATCACACATACGCGTTATGACCTTATTATCTCTCACCGACGCGAAGCCGAGGTGAGGTGGACGGCACAGAATTGGTGACGTGAAAATGGTTTGTTTCAATTGCAAAGACCTGGTCGGAGGTTATTTCTACCGGAATTGTCTCTTATCGTGCATCGGGATCGGGATGATTCAGAGTGACAGATTACCCTCGTGTCACATGGAAGTTGAGCGAGACATGACATGGTCAATTGATCATTATTCCATATTCTCGGGACATTGGTACAACGTTGACGGTTCTGTGGAGTAGCAAGTCCGCATTTCATAGGACGGTACAGAACATGTTTGTCGTGTCAATCCATTGAGCGAGGAACGATACACCTCGCGAAAACGGATGTGGGTATCAGAGCATAGCAACCGTGGCATCGTGGCATCGTGACGGCGTTGGTTAAATTACGACTGAAGGGATAGCTGGGGGAACACCAAATTAGCGTTGCATTTACCAAAGCGATTCTTATTTCCAACTGATAAGCGATTGTGACTATTCATCGAGAAACGTGAACCACCGAGTAGTTTTTCCTCCTTGTCCATGGGTTGGGGTTCGAATGAAATTACTCTGTTGCATTCAGCTGGGTGACATTATGGCATGGCGCGAGATGCCAAGACGTGAACATATGTGATATAATCCACTGCTAGCCTGCGCTTTGACTTGAACTTCGTATGGAGCAATGTGCTTGACTTATTGGCAAATCGGCCACGAAGTTCCAATCAAACACGTATTAATAGTTTTTGGCAACAGGGGGACAGATAGAGTTGGGAAGTTGTCACGGTTGCACCGAATGGCGGGTTTGATTAGTGAAAAGGTGATTCCGCAAGCCACAATGGAGATCCCGCTTTGCTCTGGCCATCTGATTGCACGAACAATGCACGAACAATAGGAACAGCAGTGAATAGAACGAAAAAACATGAAATAGCCCAGGGTAGGCGTCCGTGCAGATCGTAATTTACTGCCGGCGAGCTAGAGCAACAGGGGTTTGTGTGTACTCATGCAAGCGTGTAGTCTGGACGACTGAACTGGGAGATTGCGGACTAACTACGGAAGTACGGAGTACGGCGTACCTTTTTCTCACTTTACTTTGTAAAACTCCATATTCTGGATCATGGATAGATGATGATGTGCTATTTGATGTGATGCAGGTGATGTCGGCTCAGTCACAATTTCCGGATTGCCCTCTGGTACAGCGCCAGATGTCCAATCACTAAGTGTCGGGCGCGGCTGCTTCGTCCTCTGTCCCTTGCGATGATACTCTGTACTCCGTATGTTTCCGCATCGTTTTGAGCTCTAGTTATCGTGCCGCCCAGTCCTCGGGCTAAGGTGACTGTTCGAAAGTTGGCCCCATTAGCAGCTGGGCTTGAAAATAAACGGGATGCCTGTTGAAGATTGGCGGAGTCTACTCCGTAGCAAGACACCGGAATCAGGCCGTCTCTTCCCAAGTCGTCCATGGCAGCTGTGCTTTTATGCTGGGACTCGCTCATCACTGGCTTGCAACCACGATCTCTGACCCCCTCGCAGCTGCATTGTGTCTGCCAGTACTCCGTACTAGTATACTTGCTTTTTCCTCCGAAGTTACAAGTGATAGGGAGTGTGGAGTACTCCGTACATGAGCAACCAACGAGGCGGCATGCAGACGAACTGTAGAAGGAATATGGCATTGGTCTCCTAGAATTCCGAGCGGTCTAGGTAATGTAGCCTGGGCCTGTTTACCTACTTTTGGCCCTTTTTTCTGGTAACTTCTAGATACACTTTGAAACCGACTAAAACCTGGCGACGGTAATGTAGCTCTTTGTAAAGAATGAACGACGAGGACTTCTATTATCACAGAAAATAAGCGGCAGATGAAGTACCTATTATCTGCTTAATTCTATTGGCCGACTAATCTCACAATAAAATTCTAGGAGAAACGCGGCAGTCGACAGAAGCAAGAATTGCAGGTGGCGAGTTGCATTCACAATGCTGATAACTACCGGGTGCCTTCGATTGGGAAAGGTTGCATCGTGGCATCTAGCTCCGTGATGTCATTTTTCAAGTGGTTGGGTGGGCGAGAGAATGATTCGTACCCCTTGATATTACAGTGTGAGTCTGCTTTGACTCGTCATGCGAAAAATGATGCTCCATCATGCGACCACAGACGCTAGAGCTATGATGTTCGGAGCATCCGTCCTGATGCAACGGCTTACATTGGATGAAATTAGTGCCACAGGATAATTACTTGAAATGGACAATGGCAAGCTCAAGGCGAACATACAACCGTGAGTAATCAAATAGATAACCAGTACTCTGTACTTCGTAGAAGAATCTATAATAACGTACTTGGAGTTATTCTGGTTAAGGACCTCAAAATACTCCGTACGAGCATATGGCAAGATGTCGACAAATTAATGGAGACATCGGGGCCTCTGCCCTGGATGTCTCCATTAATCTGTCGGGCGTGTGGTCTGGCTTGCAAACACCATTAACATCCTTGTCTAGCTGAGAGACATCGGAGGCAAGTTTTCGCAAATGATCATCTGCTCAAGCTCTCGATGGGGGGTCATTTGAGGCATTCGTCTTCTCATGGGTGTCGAGTTTCGTTGCGGTCGGCAATTTAGGCTCCTCGCAGTGACGAGGCTTTGGGCATCGCTGAGGTGGTGGTGTCGGCCGAAGAGACAGAATGACGGACTCGGAGCAGCGGCAAATGACGCAGATCGTCAAATAATCCGGCGGGCGCGGCGCGCACAGCCATCAGAGGGTGGGAGCATGCTGTTAGGTGCTTCTCAGCCTGCCACCTGCCAGGCTAATTGACTCAGTGGGAAGGGTGTGTTTGTGGCGATAAAAACGTGGCCGCGGCCGCAATCGCCTGTCTCCGGCGGTCAGTCTGGCATTTGTGGCATTGTACTGGGTTTCAGATATCCGCCACCCAGAGGCTAGCAGGGGCATCACAACCTCCATTTCTGAAGACATGCATCTTTCATTTTTCGATGCCACACAGCACTATACAACAACATCTTGATGAAATCCTGCATGTGTTTTGGTAGGTATCGTTGTGTGCGAACGTCTATCGGATATCAAACTATATTGATTAGGTAGTTGGAACACGGAGAACTAAGGGACCGTGGGTCCACGCCGGTAGTTGAATGTTCACAAATTCAGAGACCGACCCTGGCACCCGGCCGAAACAGCCATCGTGATGTTGAGGGACAACTGGCTCAGCACTTGCTACTAGTTACGGAGACGACATCAAAGGGAAACTGCACCAAAGAAAGTCCCAAAACAAAAAGGAAGGCTATCGGGATCTGCTCACTGCTCAATGCCCAGCTCTTGGGAGAAACTTGACATATCAGAGGTGACAGAACGGGAAAAGAAAAGGTACGCGCACGGTTCACCCAGTGGCCCAGATGCTCCTTCCTTTAACCAAAGCATCGGGAGACACGTGTATGGTGCAGGATGCAGCTTGCCAACTGGTTTTTGGGGACAGGCCAAAAGGAAGCATGCTCCGTATTCCCTACTCCGTACTCCGTACTTAGTACATACGCAGTCAATTCCACAAGATGCAGGTCGGAGGTACCAAGGTGTTGACAAATTAATCGAGACGTCGAGGCCGCTCTGCCACCGCCTTGAGCGTCTCGATTAATCTGTCAGGCGCGTGGAAGTACTCCGCATGCAGCTCTGCATCGGTAAATTGGATCCTTGCGCGATTTCGCTTGTTTCCATTGTGCATGCTTATATTGCCAGCATGCCACATGCTGACTCCGGACTGTATCCGTTCACCCGTTCCTGGTTGATGCCTGTGCGGGCGTTCTGGCCAGGCCCTTGCTAGTCGTGATATTTCACTCTCTTGAACTGCACCAAAAGGATTCCGAACCGTGAGTCAGGGCTCCTGGCCTAGTTGGACAACTACAAGCTAATGTTCTAGGCTTGTTACATCACCTTGCGCGCCATGGACAAGGAATGGGTGTGATGGGCCCCCCTCTCTTCGCTCTTCATTTGCCATCAGCCATCAAGCCATTCAGCCATTCAGCCATTCTGAGCCAGCGCTGACTCCGCAAACACCGGCACTGACACTGGCACTAGTCCTGCTTTTCAACCAACAACGCCTTCATTTTGACATGTCATGGATGGCGACAAGAAAAAGCAAAAGAGCGGACAAGACATTTGCAAATCGGCCGAAATAATCGAAATACGACAAGCATCAGAAAGCCACGGACGGGACAGGCATGCCGCCCTCGGCATTAAGGGTCTTATCCTCCCTAAGGGTCCTGCTTGCTTATTTTGTTAGCCATAGCTTATCAACAGCATCAACGGCTGCTGCAACGGCTGCTGCCACGGCCCGGAGACATCGCAAACTTGGCACGGTTACGGAGTAGCGGGTCAAGTGGTTAACTGGCAACAGCTGCTTGTAAAAACTCTGTCTGCAATAGTATTAGCCTGACCTTTGGTCTTGAGAGACCCTGGTCAGCCCCAACTCAGCTCAGTGAAAGCCTCCAATCAGCACTCCTCAGCACATTGGATGTACCCGGATCGAAGCAACCCAGCTCTGGTTCGGCTGCAAAAGGCAGCTAGTTGGTCCGGACCGTGACAAGCGAAAGTGGCCCGAAAGTGTGCGGCGTCAGGGAGCTGTACCAGTAGTGGTATTGACTTCAAAACCTTGACACCACATTCTCCACATTGGTGCCCAGCAGGCAACGGCAACCAGCCATGAGGGAGAGCTAGAGACCGTCGCCGTCATCTGCCACGAGTCGAGTCAGCCAGCAGCATATGGACTAACCTGTTTAACTGTTGTTACATCCAAGCGAGGGCAACGC
>JASWJB010000341.1:0-44746 GCA_032433595.1 Conoideocrella luteorostrata
TTATAAGCTAGTTGCAGCGTCAAAAGGCACATTGCTTGGCATCTACAGCCTCAAGTCATCCCATTTAGTCGGCATTTGTTGTCGCACCGCGGAAATCAACTCATCTCCCGTATCTATACCCGAGACCGTCACGTCTTCGGAGCCCCCGTTCACAATGAGCCTAGAGCAATGGTGTATGTGGCCGTCTGTGTTGAACCGTGGCTCCATTGTAACTCCCGAAAACTGTGCTCGATGCAACTTTCGCCAATAGAACAGGCAGTGAACGACGTGCCATTCCCACGACGTGTAGTATCTGCCGTTAGTGCCTGCCATTTCCCTGACTTGATTTCGAGTAAGAGGCTCGGTCATATTGCCATCAGCGAAGTAGTTCCATGTTCCGTCCTCATTGGTGCCACTGGCATCGAATTCGGCTTCCAGCTCGGCATCGCGGCAATGATCTGGCAGCCACGCCGAAGACATGGCAACGTAGCTGCAGCCAAGAGCTTCTGCTTCCTCTAGAGTCGTTCCGCAATAACAGGGAAGTGTTCGCTGGTGGGCAGGAAAATGGCGGTTCTTTAGATCCCAAAGCCTGAGACCAAGGTCTGCGGCGCCCCATATACTCAAAAGAATGAACATGGCAGTCAAAACATTTGGGTAAATTTTCCGAGAAGGAGTCATTTTGACGAATCCTTCCTCCTTAGTGCGCGCTGCGGCGCCCACGAGATTTGTCTCGGGCTCCGTCTCGTAGCGTCGCCCATCACTCTCTAGCGGAACGTAGGACATAGGGAGGGCGGTTTTGCAATGTTCACGCACCAGTAAAACAAATTGACCCGATTTTATGAAAGAAATATTACTGTCTGAGGATGGAAAACAGAGTAACAAATGATGGTTTAGGCAAAGGGTTGTGGTTAAGGAGTCTCACCGGGAGCCTTCGAGTTGATTTCAACCATGTAACCCGCTCTATGCCAGCAAACACCCTTCCGTCACTGCTAACATGAACACACCGCCTTATACAAACTGGCATTCGAGGACAAGTATTCCCGCGCGCCGTCGAGCGTCTCACAGTGGTAAAGTTCCCAGCCGGCCAATCCATTTCCACACCCTCCTTTGCAGCGCGTCTCGCTGTGGCTTTCCCGCGCGATGGAGCAATGCAGGAAGCCCCGCCCGCTCCAATTCTGTTGTGCGCGCGGCGCCTTGCCATGATTGAGAGAAAGGAGAAGGGTTGCTTGCCGATGGTCGTAATTGTTGACTTCAGTCCTGAGAACCGTATCCTCAAATCTCGTCCTATCGCGGCTACCCGAAGCCTCTTCGTAGAACATTTGCTGTTGTTGCCTCCAACAAATGCGCGCTCTCTCTAGTTATATCATTTCATAATAAGTTTGAGAGTACTTTCTTCTTTTCTCATCGCTCTAACATGATGTCGGTACATTTTGCAGAATCCTCCGAAAACCTGCTGAAAAACGAGGGCAGCTTCGATGATGGCGATGCCACTAATAGGCCTGCCTGTAATCATCGTGTCGGTCAGACATGGTTGAGCAAATCTAAGATTTGGCCGAGCCTTAAATTTGCTGTCACGATTATACCAATAGCAGCAATAATGTGGTTGCTTCTCGTGATCCTAGCGAGATTCGTAGCCCAAAGTCCCTGTGAATGCCCGTTCAGGCTGCCGACAGAATCTTTACTCGGAGACAGTAAGGAAACACTCCCAGAACTAAATGCTGACGTTCTTGCTCATCACTTCTTAGTTGCGTGGAAGGCCAAGGTTTTGGACCAAGATGAACGCTTTGTAACTACAGATCCTGGGGACATCGATGGTTCGAACGTGACCGCAATATGGGGTGATATCTACCCGAGTGAGTTTCAATGCATTTCAAGAACTTTTCTTTTGGGTCTATTGCTAAGACTTATGTCATTTTCTAAGGTGCCTGGATTGCTGTCCCTGACCCATCACGGGTCGGATTTGGAGGGGGAGTCAACTTGCTCAGAGACGCTCAAGATCCGGGTGTCTGGGACGCAAAGACCGAGGGATTCAGTGTTGCCGTGATGCATCAACTTCACTGCATTGTAAGCCTAGACCCGGTAAAATGCATGACCAGTGAGTAAAGATTTAGCTAACCCATTATGTCCATCCTGTAGGCGGTTGTAAAACACTCGTTTATGGTCTACAGACGGAATGAGATGGGGAACCACGACGTCAAAATTGAACACATAGATCACTGCGTTGAGTATTTGCGTCAGGTAGGTTATTTTCCAGGCATCCCGGCCCCATTTGCAGGCAATCTTCTCCCGAGTCACTATTGCACTTAACTTACGAGTATCTTGCAGGCAATCATATGTCACGGAGACTTGACTCTTGAGCGACCTGAAACACAGACCTATCCGCAAGGGACGACGGGCTGGGGCAACGTTCATCAATGCAGGGACTGGGACCAGCTCATATCTGTACTGAGGAAGCTCTCTATTGTCCGAGGCGATGAGGGATGGATCAAGGCTACTTAAGCAGCCATTTAGGGTGGGCAGAGCTTAATATGTACTCAAACACAACCTCGCGCGTTCTCGCTGTCAGAACGACTACCCTGCAATCGAGTCACGGCCAACAGCCGCCTGGTTGTGTCCGTAGAATGAAATTTCTTCTCCGCAACAGAAATGAAAGAAGGTTTGTATTCTTTGAGGGAGACTGCAAATCTACACTTGTTGAAGGCTTAACCGGCGATATAGCTGAGCGTATTGGACGTTCCGCCTCGCTCCTCGTCCATCTCCAAATGTGTTGCAATAGGCCTGCAGTAACTAATTTCTGGGCCAACCCCCCCCAAAAAAAAAAACCCAAAGCCGCCTATAGTGAGTGGCTCGGAATTTCTGCTGGGGTATGAACGTAGTAAGGAGCACTGTACTCCGTACGTTGGGGCCTTGTCCTTCTATCCTTTTCGTGGCCGCATGTCGCATAACCCCAATGGACGTCCTTAGCTCTTAGGCACAGTAGTAGCAACGACCGACGGCATCGTCGTTTAAAAGTGCCAAATGCCTTGACCTGACCTGACCTAGCCTATAACCCTGATATGCACGGGAACCACAGCACTCCGATATGCGGCATCAGCGCAACATCAGCGGAGTGATTATCGGCAATCAGAAGCAGAGGGAGGCACAGTCGGTGGCGGGTCGGGATCACTGCTTGGGTATCACCAGCAACTAAGTAGACGTAGGCTTTCAAAGGGTTGGCTTGCATGCCAGCCAGCCACTTTAGACGCACCAAGCTAGATGAAGCCGTGTCCCACTTACCTCCCTGCAAGATCACCCGTGTGCCGCTTAACTTAACTTACTAGAATTATTTGTACCGCTTCGTCACCACCAAAAGTTCTAGGCGGGGACCTCAGACAACCAGGTACACCGCACCAGTGCATTTGTCACAAAAAAAATTGGCGTAGCTAGAGGCTACTTTTCATGTATAGCCATGACACTTAAATAGGCTCATAATTTACCTGTGACAGCATTGCTATTTGAGGCGCAGCGTGTGAGACCGGCACTGTCAGTAACTGATGTTACAGTTGCGTTGCTCGTTCATGCGTTATCACCCCCCTACTTTGTCTGGCCTGCTAACCCGACGAAGGGTAGCGCTATAGGAATAAAACTCCGAAGGCCTAACTTCATCCGTCTATCGTCTTGCTGACCTATCTATGGCTATGGTTCAGTCCGCTAGCCATATTCTATTACTACTACGGTGAGCCTGTCATAGCCCCCCTCCTTCCCCACCAAACAATGAGAGTGTGCCTCTTACTGCCCGCTAATGCGAGCAACGATACCGTCGGGCAGGCGAATGGCTGGCCTTCCTAGATCCCAGCACCCATCAAAGTTCTTTCCCGATTCTTGCCAGGCCGGCACGAAGTATTGCGGGCCAAAGTGTGCCCTCCAAGTGTATCTGATTCACTGAAGAAGAAGTTGGGGCGGCCGTTGCTGAACTGTACCTGCAATCGGAGCTTCCACGGGAAGAAACTGCGTCGTCTCCTAAGCAGGAAAATGGCCCGGCCATTCTCGTACATTAGTTTGAACCTGGTTTTGACTATTCTGTTGTCATTGTTGAGTTTGCCTCGACCCCTGTTGCTCTGAATCCAGCCGTATGCCAGCTTGCATCAGGTCCGGGTCCCGCCACCCTCTTAGACGTCGCTGTGCTAGCCCGGACTAATAACCTTGCCCTCTTCCGGGATACTCCTAAAGTGGCAGTCAGATCCTTTCGAGTGAACAATCAGAGCGGTTCTCTGTGGGATGTGATGACTACGTGCGTTAGTCCGGACGGAACACCAGTCGTGCTAGAGGCCAAGTCATTGCCTGCCATGTTCCTACCAGAAGGACATTCACTGGATGATTTCGTGATCGAGCGCAGCTCACCAGGAGGGTACCAAACTTTGCTCAACATTGCGACTGCTTCCCATCTCATGCGAGCAGACAAAAATGAGACAAAAATAAGACAAACCAGAGGCAGGTGCTGAAGCTTAGCTCAGCGTACGACCAATTTGCAGAAGATTATGACCTCGAGCTCCAAAAGTACAGTGCGGCCGAAGAAATCATTACTCATCTTTCTTCACAGTTTAGTTTTCAAGGCAGCCTGCTAGATGTAAGCTGCGGCACAGCTACGAGCCAAATGGGCGGTGTTCTGGGCCCAACGATGAGAAAGATCGCTGTGTGGGAATTGACGTCTCTGCGAAATGGCAGATAAGTGCCAAGCATTAGGGTTCGATACCGTTCTTGTAGGGTCTATGGAAGAACTCTTACCGAAAGTGCGGATGATGAGTTTGATCATGTCGTCTGTTATGGGGTTATTCAGTTTGTCGCGTGCTCTACCGTGTATTTAGTACTATGCCGCTTGTTTCAGATAGCGCAGGTGTCCGTCACCATCTGCGTGGATGAGGATTCAGAGGAGATAGGAGCAGATACTGTAGAAGATGTAGAGTCACTGTGGAACGGGGTTACGACTGCCAACCACATGGAGAGTGTGAATGACTTTGGAACGCCGCGGGGCTGGGCTTGAAGCATACACGATGTGTCTTCGGATGGAAGGTTCAGAAGACGGACCAGATGTGTTCACGAATAATTTTCGATATAAGCGTCTTGGTTCATAGTATTTATACTCTGCCGAGTCAAAAAACCATCGTGCTTGCTTTGATATGAGACTTGCCGCACGTAAAGTCCAAATAAGCATGTATTTACTTTTAGGATTGCAACTAGTTTTGGTTCTCTGACCATCAGCTTGTCGGCTCCGTAGAATCGGCATAGTCAGTGCTAAGAGAATGGCGCGATATGGATTGAATGCCTGCTTCAGAAGAACTCGGTCCCATTTTCTACGATATGCGGAGGTTACCTCTGAAACTATCACTGAGCCTCAGAGCTTGACTCCGCAATAATACTTGTGGCATGCTCAAGGATTCTAAGAGAGACTTGTATAGCGTAAGCACTCGACAATATAATAAACACATGCACATTATGGTTATAGTTGGAACGTTGCGTGAGAAAGCTTCCAATATAAGAACTACTTCTGAGCTGTTGTTTTTCTATTGTGTTAAATCTTGCTAAGAAGAAGAAGATCATAGAGCCAGGACTTAGCTAAGGCTTAAACACCGTCCCCATTTAACCATCTCAAGAGCTTGCTGATCGCATGGGCTCAAGCGGAACCGCAGATTCTGCCACCGCTTGTGTATGAGACCCTGGGGTGTCTTCAGACTCGTGGTCCAACTCGACAAATGCCACGAGCATCGGGACCGAATCCTCACCATCAGGAATTATCATCTCAACCGTAACTTGACGCGCTTCTGGCATGCATCTTTGCAGCCAGTACTCAACTTCTCCAGATTCAACCCGCTGACCACTGATCTTGAGTTGCGAATCCTTCCGGCCGATGAAGACCAAACTACCGTCTTCATTATACCGAACCAAGTCACCAGTCTTGTACACTCGGCCACACCGCCCTTGCCGTCCTCTTTTGCCTTGAAACCCCTGGGCTAACCATGTGGGATTCTCAATGAAGACCTCTGCTGTTTTTGCCGGATTATTGAGGTAGCCATTACCGATCAGAGGCCCTTCAAGGACAAGCTCGCCTACACAGCCAGGAGGTAACAGCCGGTCATGATTCTCGGCGTCTACGACCCATGTCACTGTTCCGGCTCCCATACCAATGCGTGTGGCATCCTTCGAGCTGGTTTCCGCGGCATTGTTGTTGTTGCTGTTGATGGTGCTTATGGGAGTGCACTCGCAAGGCCCATAGAGGTTGATGATACGTACCTTGTTAAGCCAAGGTTCGACATCTCTGACACTTAATGCCTCTCCGATGAACATGATGGATTGTAATTGGGGTACATGTTCGGGAAGCAGCATTCGGGAGACCGATGGGGTAAGAATGACTGAAGTTGCCTTCATCTCTGCTATGCTTTCTGCAAGTTTGTTGATCCTATCGCTTTCTCGTGGCACGCACAAACAACCGCCTAGTGTCAGTGTCAAAAAGACATTGCAGATGGACATGTCGAAGCTGTACGCCGAGAAGTCAAACACCCTAGATTCTGCCGTCAATTCTAGCTTATCAAGTTGATAAGCTAGCGCTGATGACATGTTCTGATGCTTTATCATGGTTCCTTTCGGCTCCCCAGTGCTTCCCGAAGTGAACACAACATACATTATAGATGAAGGGGCAACAAGCGAGCGTGGTAGTTCCGGGGTTGATTGATCACAAAAGGCAATCAGTAAATTGCGGTCTATCGTAATGACTTGCGGCCCCAACTTCAGGCTCAATGCATGATTCATGGGTGAAGAGATGATAGTTGTAGCCCCAATTTGCTTTGTTATTGTTTGTAGACGATACTCAGGTAGTGAAGGATCAAGTAGCACGAATGCCGCTCCAGCCTTCAACACACCCAGTATTGCAACTGTCGTCCACATGGATTTCTCAAAACAGAGCGGTATTAAGGAGCCTGGTGCCACGCCAAGATGAGCAAGCCATCTCGCAAGCCCGATGGAGAGGCGACTGAGCTCACGATACGTTATCTCGCCATCCCATGCACATACGGCTGGGCTGTTGGGTTGCGATTGAACCTTGTCTTCAATTATCTCATGCACGCAGCGTTCCACGGATGCAGGCACTGTGCTGTTCCAGTCCCAGACTACTTCCAATTCCTCAGGAGCGATCATCGTGATGTCTTCTATTGTCTGTACGGATTTGGCACGGTTCAGTTGTTGCAAAACGTGTTCGAGTCGGCGCAGCATATTTTTCACCACCCAAGGCTCGATGGCCTTGCTGTCAACGATGGCAGAAATGGTGATGTCGTCCGCACCAACAAAGACCTGGACGACAAGTGCGTATCCGCCAAATGCTTGTCGAGCATCGATATCTTGCCATTTCCAAATCTCGTCCTTCACTTGGGCAGTGCTGGAGCCGATAACTTCTTCTATCTCAATAACAAGAAGTGTTTGGAACGAGCAAGCCTTCCCACAATCTGAGGACATTTTGGCTATCCGGTGCAGACCTGTTTGCTCAAACGGAACCATGTCTGTGGTCTGTAGTTGTATAGCGTCTAGGTATTCGGTGATGGTTTGCCGTCTGTCCAGCACAACGCGAACAGGGACAGTGGCAAAAGTAGGGGCCATCAATTGATCTATATCGGCTACTGGTGCATTTCTTCCGGAGACTGTCGCTCCAAAAACGACATCATTAGAGTCAGTCATCTGGCTCGCGATCAACGCCCACGCAGCACGAATCAGATTCGATATTGTGAGATTTTTAGAGTACCCTTCGAGACGTGGAAATCGGTGCTCTACTTTTGTTTCTGTGGCGGGCTGGTCGATTGATGACGAGAGAGCCGGAAATGGAATGCACTCGCAGTTCGCCAACTTACTCCTCCAGTACTTCTCAGACCTTTCGTAATCTATTTTCCTGATATATTGGAGGAACGCTTGAAATTGCGGCCCAGCCCCAATCTTTTCGCCATGATATGCCCGTTGTACTGCATCGATCATGAGGTTTAGGGACCAGCCATCATAGAGGGCATGATGAAGTGTCCACACAAACCATTGAACGTTACCAGAGCCATTCTTCACTAGCGAAAATCGTGCTAGTGAGTGGCCAAGGCCCATTGATAATTCGTTATCTTTCTTCATGTATGATCGCAAGTCTTCTGCATCGATCCAATTAATACATTCATCAACCACTACTTGCACAAGGCCGAACTGTTCATGCTGGATGATCCGTGTACGTAGGACAGGAGACGAACGAACGACGTGCTCAAAGGCTCTCTTAAGAGTGGAAATATTGATATTACTGGCAAGCTCAAAAACAGCTTGCAGGGTATAATCCCCGTGCCGTTTCGCCGTCAGCGACAATAGGCCTTCTTGTAAAGACGTACACGGGTACGCATCTTCAACCTGCGACACGTTGAGACCACAGAGCCCTGCTAGGTCCTCGCGAAAATTTTCCTTTTTGCCGTCTAGCAGGCCGAAGGCCGGAGTTGTCAGCGCGGCCGTTGGTCGGATTGCTAATTGAATACGTGACTGTTCAACGAGCGTAGGACACTTGAATATATCCGTGACTTCAATCATAACCCCTGCCTTCCTGGCTTCAGCAGAGAGCTTCATGGCCAAGATCGAGTCGCCCCCCAGCCAGAAAAAATTATCTTCAAGCCCAATATTCGACACATCTTTGCTGAGGACGCGAGCCCAAAGCCCTTGCATAAGCAGCTCGGCATCGGAGGTGGGCCGTCTTTCCGACCCTTGGTTTCTACTTTGGGTGCCGAATAGCTGTTCTGCAGAATAAGAGGCGCCAATTCTCCGGAGTGTTTTGCGGTCTAGCTTTCCTGAAATGTTCATGGGCAATGCTTGCATGCAGAGAAAACCTCTTGGCACCATGTATCTGGGCAAATGTCCCGCCATTTTCTCTGCGAGACGGGACGAGAAGGGATAAACATCCACGCCAGCAGCAGTATCATCTGTTGTTTCGATGGTTTGGCTGTTTATTTGAAGGTAAACAACTATTATCTTCGAGGTAGCGCCTTGATCTCGTGGTACTATCACCTCAGCTGCAACTTGGCTTGCCTCTGGAACAAACAGCCTGGCCCAATGCTCAACTTCCCCCAACTCAATCCGCTGGCCATGAATTTTGACCTGAACATCTTTCCGGCCAACAAATTTCAGGGCTCCCGTCTGGCTAATGTACTGAACCAGATCACCGGTCTTATACAGCCGACCATGGCGCCCCGAACGGCCTGAGGTACCTCGCAGTAACCACGGTGGATCTTCCACAAATGCAGACGCCGTCTGCTGGGGGTCGTTCAGATACCCCTTACCAACTGAAGGCCCTTCAAGAATTAGCTCACCCACGCAGCCTGGCGGAACTAGTTTATGGCTGTTCGCCGGATCCGCGACCCAGGTCACCACACCAGCTCCTTCCCCGATATGAGTTGCTTCCTCGGGACAGGTAGCATCGCAGTTGATGACGCTCGTAGGTGTACACTCGGCAGGTCCGTAAGTGTTGATAACTCGTGCTCTCCCCCACCATGGGGCAACATCCGCAACATTCAGAGCTTCGCCACCAAAGATTATGGTATGGACGCTAGGTAAACTGGCCGGAGACAAAAGCTGGGCTACTGACGAAGTCAAATTAAGTACATTTGCGCCAGAAGATGTTATGCTTTGCTCAAGATTGCCTATTCGATCCTGCTCACTGGGGACGCAGAAACAGCCACCAGCGGTTAGGACAGCAAGCGCATCTTCAATACAGCAGTCAAAGCTATACGATGCGAAGCCAAACATTCTTGACGACGGTCCTAGCCCATAGAATGCCGCTTGATGATGGAGGGCTGAGGAAAGGTTCCCATGGGAAATCACTACTCCTTTGGGTGTACCTGTGCTGCCTGATGTAAAAACAATATACGCTGTTGACGAGAAACAAGCTGGCTGGAAGTTCAAGCTTATCTGGTGCTCCAATCCGAGAAATAATTCCCAATGAAGTGCAATCGTTCGCTTGGCCAACCGGCAACTTATAGCCTGGTTCAGGACAGAACATAGGATGAGACTATTGTCTACCTGATCAACAATGCTCTTCAATCTTTCCTCAGGAAGAGATGAATCAAGCAGGACAAATCCAGCACCAGCTCGTAGAACGCCGAGCATAGCCACAGTGGTCCAAAAGGATTTCTCAAAACAAAGCGGGACCAGACTATCCTGCCCGACTCCGAGCGCGATGAGTCTCCCTGCTAACTGATTAACTAGTTGGTCCAATTTGTCGTATGTCAGCTCACCGTCCCAGGCGCTCACTGCTGGTGCGTTGGGTTGAGACCTTGCCCATCGTGCGATACCCTGGCAAATGTCCTGCTCAACTTTGGGTGGTACAGTACTGTTCCATTCCCAGATCTGACTCAAGTCCTTCTCGGTAATTAATTCAAGTTCCTCTATTGTAGTTTCGGGACCTGCGGTCTCGAGTTGAACGAGGGCATATTTTAGCCGCTGCAGCAAATTCTGCACTGTCCATTGATCGATCACCTTGGAGTCAAACAGGGCTGAGGCGGCAATATTGTCGGCTCCGAGACATAGTTCAACTGTCAAGGGATATGTGTCTGACCAGTATTGCGGACTGCCATCGCGCCAATTCCCAAGATCCGACTTGCCAAAACCGTCATTACCTTCCGGCTGCACAACGAGAAGAGTCTGAAGCGCGCAGGCTCTCTCAGCTCCGGGGCATACCCGAGCAATCCTCTGTAGACCGCTTTGCTCAAATGGAATCATTTCGGTTGCCTGCAGTTGTATTGTCTCCAAAAGATCAGATAATTTCTTCTGTCCATCCAGCTTGACCCGTATTGGAACTGTCGCGATTGTTGGAGCCGCCATTTTATCAATACCATGAACAGGAGCACTTCGCCCAGACATAGTTACACCGAAAACCACGTCGGTGGAGTCGTTCATATTGCCAATAACTAAAGCCAATGCAGCCCTGATAAGCGTGGATGTTGTGACATCTGAGCCACATTTCTTCGGATTCATGATAGAGCACTCAACAAGACTGTTTGTCGTCGAATTGTTCGCGGACAATGACGCAGCCGGGAATGGCACCCCATCATAGTCTCCTAGTGTTTGTTTCCAGTACGTTAGAAATTCTTGGTCATCTCGCTGTTGGACGTATTGTATGAACTTTGTAAATGGAGTGTGTGTCTCAACATGTCTGCCAAGACGATAAGCCTGGCTGACAGCATCCATAATAAGGCGTATTGACCACGCATCAAAAAGCGCATGATGTATGGTCCATACCAGCGAGCTTTGTGTTCCAGCTGCATCTTTGACAATGGCATACCGTGTAAGTGGCTGCCCTAACCCTAGTTTTTGGTTTCGATCGCTCTCAAGGTATTGAGCCAAGCCAGTCGCTTCAATCCAATGAATGTCGTCGTTCATAACGAGCTGGACCAGTCCAAAAGTTTGGTGCTGAATGAACCTGGTACGCAGGATCGGCATGGAAGAAAACACTGCTTCCCATGCACTGCACAAGTCCGCCACGACGACATCAGGAGGGAGTTCAAGAACGGCCTGCATTGTATACGCTCCAGAATGCCTTGAACTTAAGGACATGAGACCCTCCTGAATAGGTGTGCAGGGGTAAGCGTCTTGCACAGCTGCAGGGTCTAAGTGGTAATGCTCCGATATTTCGAGCATGACATCAGCCACATCCGCGTCATTACCCAGGAGAGAAAACTGCGGAATATCCAGGGAAGTATCCTTGACAATGTCGGTGCTTTGACGGGCGAGGTCTCGAAGAACCGGATGGCGAAATATGTCCTCAACAGTAAACTTGACGCCAGCCTTGTGAGCTTCGGCCGCCACCACCATGGCTGTGATGGAATTTCCGCCGAGTGCAAAGAAATTATCATCCAGCTGAACATCAGAGATTTCTACTTTTAGCGCCTCGGCCCAAACATTTTGAATCCTTCTCTCCGTTTCTGAGCTTTGTTGGTCGAGCTGGCGCTGTCCTGTGCTTCGAGGGCGTGCCCGGCGAGCAAGCATTCGGCGATCGATCTTACCATTGGCGTTAACAGGCATCTCTTCCAGCACCACAACAGCTTGGGGGACCATATATGAAGGCAGATTGGTTGTTAAGATTTGTTTAAGCTCTGTCTGGATTCTTTTCGTCCTTTGTTGTCGTAGCGGCTGCGTGCCCAGGTCAGAAAATGTCTCGCTGTTGCTGTCGGCAGGAAAACGGAACCAAGTTCTACGCTGTCCATGCTTCAGAGAGCGGTAAAAGACGGCGTCCATGGCGCCCCGATGCTGCCTTTGTCTTGCCCAGCTGATCTCCACACAATAGCCAGCCTTGTCAGCCAGGGAGACTAAATCAACGGCGGACAGCGAGGGGACATTACGGACGGCTTCCTGCAAGGACTTCTGCCATTCGGTGTCAAGAATGTCATCCTCCTTGCTGTCGAGCGAAACTAGAACAGCTCTCTCAAGTTTTATATTACTGTAGGTAATATTGCCTATGGCTACCACGGAAGAATTTGAGGCCGACTGTTGTTGCAAAAGCCGTGCCAGGGACTGCCGATCCAGTTGCTGTGTTGTAAAATCAACCCACATATTCTGATCGAGCTCATGAGTCCTACCCTGCTGCTTATTGTGAGAATTGACATGCAAAACAGCAGCATAGCGGTAACTACTGAGCTCATTGACAGCTCCCATCTTCTTGGGCAAAATTTCGACATGGGCAATCCGATCAGGCAGGCGAAGCTGCAAGTTGGTGAAAAAGATAGGATCGATTAGTAACTCCATCTCAGCTTGCTCCAAGTTCGTCATTATGCGTCGAATCTCATCTTTCCCAGCGCCTTCTCCCGCAATTCGCAAAGCGCGAGCGGCCAAAAACTCTTTGTATAAAGCATAAGATCGAACATCCCCGAAGAATATCGTCTTGACGCTTTCCAGCTTCAGTATATCCTGGATTACTCTGTATAGGTAGTCCAGATCCGGAAAGTACTGGACGACAGAGTTTATAATAATTGTGTTTGGCGAGCCAGACAAGGCCAGTCGTCCTAGATCAGCTCCCGTTGCCCTGTACATCTTGACCTTATCTGCCAAGGCGGGGGTGGACTGCGCCATTCTGTTTACATATTCCACAACGCGCTCATTGGGCTCAAGACCAACGTAACTTTGCAGACCCTCAACCAGGTTAAATAGAATCATTCCGGATCCCGTTCCTATCTCCAACACATGTCCTGGAGCCTCACCATTGAGGATCGTCTCAATTGTGTCATCAAGCCATTCTCGCATTTCTGCCTTGTCAATATCACTTCCATCATACATAGAAGTCCAGCCGATAAAATCCTGGCCAATCATTTCAGGTTGTATGCTATCGACTGAAGTATATGTTTCGGCAACGATACGCTGTTTCCACTCTTCAACCAGCTTTGTTTCAGAGCCGTTGTCTTGTCTACTGCTTGGTTCGTGGTCGGATTTTCGAAGGGTCACAAAACTAGTGAGCTGAGCCACTTCATCCCCTTCATTTTGCAGCACTGTAGCAGCTTCGTTGACCGATTCGTGATTGAGCAAAACGTGATCAATTTCCCCCGGCTCAACGCGCTGTCCTCTTATCTTTATTTGCTGGTCTATTCGCCCAAAAAATTCGAGTTCACCATCTACCGGACGATGGCGCACAAGATCTCCAGTCTTATAAGCTCTGATTGTCTCGCCAGCAATTTCTACAGAGATGAATCGATTGACATTGTGCTGCGGGTTGACATAACCTCTTGCGAGGCCATCGCCAGTGACAACAAGCTCGCCAACAACACCAAGAGGCACCAGGCGATGGTGCCGGTCCATGACATACGCACCAGAGTTACTCAAGGCCCTACCGATTGGTACTCCATTGGCAAAAACTTCTGTTGGCGCCAGACAGTGTACTGTGCTAGCACCGGTGTTTTCCGTAGGGCCATAAGCGTTGATGACACGGCCTTTAACAAGCTTCTGTGCCAAAGTCAAATCCCGTGGATCAGTTCGATCTCCTCCAACGTACAGTGTGCTCAGAGAGCTAATGGCTTCGGGACATTCGTGGAGATACCGTTTCAGAAGTGCTGGAGTAATAAGCATAACCTCGATTTTCTCTCGGGACATAGTATCAGCCATTGTCCGGCAGTCCAACAATGCCTTCAAATTGATGCAGACAAGCGTGCCGCCATTGAGCAGCGCGGTGAATATCTCCCAAGTCGACATATCAAAGGCTATACTGGCTATATGAGCAATCGTTGATGAGGGTGAATGGTGCTGCACCATGTTATTCCGCTTTGCCAGCCTCACTACACCTCGATGCTCTACCATGACGCCCTTGGGTTTCCCAGTAGAGCCTGAAGTGTACATGACATAGGCAAGGCTCGTGGGCGTAGGCAAAACGGCCAAAGTAACTGCCAGTGGCTGACAAAGGGTAGCTTGCTTGAGAACCTCTGTGATGGTAATGAATTCAACATCGGCCACCTGAGTTGCAGTTCGCAATTCTTCAGATTCCACCAATACCAGCTTACTGCCAGGTATAGATTCAAGAATGGTCTCAACGCGACCTGGTGGTGTGCTGCCGTCGAGTGGTAGATATGCCAGGTTTGCCTTCAGGACACCGAGGACAGCCACAATGGCTTGGCAAGACCTATGTCCCCATATCCCAATAAGCGTTTCTGCGGGAAGAAATTGCGTTCCAAGCCATTCCGCCAGGCTATTTGATTGCTGATCAAGTTCAGCATATGATAGATGACTGGCCTCGTCTTTGACAGCTGGCTTGCTTGGCACCGCCATGACCTGCTGGCGGAAGACGTCAATGATACTAGACTCCCGTGGATAGTCTGTCTCCTGAATTTTGATTAGGTCCAGTGCATTCAGTCGAGAGTAATCATCAGATGTCAACAAGGGCTGGACGGAAATTGAAACGCTTGGCTCGGCGAGCCCTTGCTTGAGGATCTTGTGAAAGACAGAAATTAGAGCCTCTATTGTCCCAAGTTCATATAAATCGGTTGAGAAAATGACTTCTCCGCGCAGGTTGACTTCTTCTTGAATTATATGCAGTTCAACATCAAACTTCGACGTCCTTAACGGACGCAGCATCTGCGTCTCGGCGCCCTCTATCGTAAACGTCCCCAGGTCCGACTGATTGACCATGACAAAGAGACATTGGACGAGGGGATGTCGAGACGGATCTTCTTGTACTTGCAAGCACGACACAATGTCTTCGAAACGCACGTCTGTTTTCTCAGATGCTGCAGTCATTGTATTTTGAACTTGGTCAACCAGCTGATCGAACGATTCATCCTCAATCCTAGTTCGAATGCATTGGATATCAGTTAATGGCAACATCATGTCCTTCGTCTCCCAAGAGTTGCGGTCAATGACCTGATTTCCAATTGTTGCATCTCCGTCGCCAGTAAGACGGTAGTGCGCTGCCCTGAGCGCTGCGAGAAGCACGACAGATGATGATGTTTTCCGCTCCTGGCAATACTTCTTGAGCTCAAGATACAAAGAGTCATCGATTTGGAATGATTGGGTATTTGTGTTTCCAGTCAGAGCGACAGGGCGTGGGTAATCGCAAAGTAGCTCTGCTGCCCGACTTGTTTCCAACTGTGTTGCCCAATACTGCAATTGTTGCCGGTACCTGTCTGTCTGAAGTTTTTGCCTTTGCTTCGCCACATAGTCATGCCACTGCGGGCCAGGCTCAGACATAGAGTCTAGATCTTGGCCACAGACGGCGGCGGAATAAAGAGCCGTCAACTTCTTGTAAAAGAAGGGAGCTGTCCAGTTGTCGAAGATGGTATTTTGAAAAGAAATC
The DNA here is from genome assembly GCA_032433595.1 of Conoideocrella luteorostrata. Taxonomy (NCBI): domain Eukaryota; kingdom Fungi; phylum Ascomycota; class Sordariomycetes; order Hypocreales; family Clavicipitaceae; genus Conoideocrella; species Conoideocrella luteorostrata. The sequence goes on from JASWJB010000341.1 coordinate 15,782, forward strand.
GAAAGAAGGTGATCTTCTGCATTACGGTGGTAAATTGTGACTCTCCAATACGGCTCTAAATCAAGGACAAGCGGAGTATTCTGCTCTGCTCTTAAAACTTCCTCCAGAGCTTGCTCGTCAAAACTTGGCGTTTTAACAACTCCTGGCTCGCTCAACTGGTGAAGATGGCCTCTTGGTGCAATGTTATCATCACGGCATTGGATAGGTTTACCAAGTAATGCGTGACAGCGTCCGACTGCGGCAATCGCACTCTTAAGCATTTCCAGTTGAACTGGTCCTCGTATTCGCGATGCCCATACGCTCAAGGGCTTGGATTCACTCTGCTGCCGTTGCATACGCCACGGCCGTTCTTGATCGTCGCCTGCTTTGTCGAATTGGCCAGCCTGAGAAGAAGAAGACTGTGCAGAGGCGGAGTCTCCTAATATTGACTCAGTGCCATCGCTAGAAGGCTGAGAGACACTGCTCGAGGTCGCGGTTTGTTTGGAAGCTGTTTCGTAGTCCAGATACCATTCTTTCCCTCCATCATTCATCAAGGAAGCGCAGTATTCAGGATCGCTCGGGCCTAGCCGAGAATGCTGATTGCCGTTTTTCTCACTGGGACTCAGGACTTGCATCTCTGCGGATATCTCTGCCGGACAGGACATATTATTGGAGCTGTCGCGTCTTCCAATGTATGCTTCTCCGTTGTGAAGTCGGTTTCGATACTATGTTCAAACTCTAGTATGACAAACTTTTCGGATCTAGTTTATGAGTGCAACAAATATAGTGCAGCTGTAGAAGCCGCATGAATATTTGGACTATCTTATTTTGTGCTTTCTTTTGGGGGGGTTGGCCTACCTCGTGCGGACGATTGAGAGCTAGTGATGCAATTGACAGGTAACTACGGAGTAATGTCTGTAGGCATGAGCCTAGCATCAAACCCGCGCAAAAACATGGCTGGCTGATGTGAATCTGTCTCAGATCACTACCCACGTCTGAGAAAATGTATTACACAAAATGGACAATGGAGATCCCCAGGATAGCAGCCGCTTGGAAAACCAAGCTTGCACCACGGCCGAAATCAGACAGCCGAAGCAGCCAACTGAGACAAGGGCTAACTTCCGAATAACTTTTTTTTTCCTTTTTTTTTTTTTTTTTGCCGTAATCACTTCGAAGAGTACACCGTACTCCGTACAGCCTTCCGGTTTCTCGTATCCGGTCTGCTGGGAGAAGGCTTTAGTAACCGTGTGGAGTTATGCTCAGCCTCGCCTACGACTACTCTGCACCAGTCTTTATCTTAGACATTGGTTTAAAGATGCACTCCGTAATTGACCCTACCATACGGAGTACACAGGATTAGGATGCCCGGGAGTACTCCGTACTCCGTAAACTATTGGTCCTATTTGCGGTGTGACGTCCTACGATCCTGAACTCCTTGCAAGTGGACATGCGTCAGTTGGGGAGTTTCAGGCGACACTACTTTGGATGCTCGTTAGTCCGATGTTTCTTGCGTTGGCAATGCATTTCTGTGCGACTTTGTGTTTACGTAGCATTAACAAATTAACCCTTAGCCAGTGTACTGCACGAATGCTTGTGTGTGGGATTACATGGCCAAGTCTTGCAACTTAGCATGAAAAGCTGGTCTCTGGTGGTGAAAAGAAATTATCCTTTCTATGCATACGAGGAGAAGTAGAAGTGAAAGGGGCATATATTAATTGTTGCTATAATCTTGCACCCGGATAGAAGAATGCGCACTACGGAGTATAGAGTAGTGTGAAATACAATGCGGTTAATCCTATCTACGAGGAAAGGCTTGTGGCCTCGAGGCGGTCTTGCGGGCAATTCAGGTCCATGCCTTCATAGTGATGCTGCCTCATGGCACTGACATCAGTTGCCCGGGTGTCTACTCCGTACATACTGTGGACGAGTTCCCGGTACTAACTGATCTGATCGGTCGCAAATTTACATACCACCACTCTTCTGACACGTCAAAAGCAAATTCGCTAGGCAATATTAGTACTCGGTACGGAGTAAACAAGAAAACTTTGCATGGTGGCGCACGGCTGGGGTTGCTGGGAATTGCATTGTTCTCGGTCCAGCTTGCTCTCGGTCCAGCTTGCTCCGAGATGCGCTCACGTCTTTGACTTCGTGGCGTGCTCTTGTGCACCGCCGAGACTCCAATAGGCAAGGCGGTGAAGTCATCATTTCGACGGCTGGCTTCCTCCCCAGCCCCGGCCGACTAGTAGACCAGCTAATACGCGCGCCGGGGTCGAGACTGGCATAAGGATCGGCGCCGAACATGGCTGGGGAGTTCCATCCCGGCAAAAGGCTGCAGATCATGGAGAACCGGTAACCAACTAGTTCGTATCTGGTCCGCAACTTCCCGTCTGGCCGTCTCAGGCGCCGACAATATGGTTGTGCTGTACCGGCCTGGATTCAGGGTTACACAATCACATATATTTTTTTCCTGCAAGATGTCTTCTCATCTCCGGATGCAACAACGCCGTACTGGATTCGCTTCAATAGTGTCACAAACACGAGAAATGCATCAGACATGTTTCTTTGGCGGCCGTAAGGCTCGCTTTTCGTACCCGACAGGGGGTCGTAGCAAATTATAAGTAGCGCATTAAAGGGTACTTATTCTGCCCGCTAATTTATACCATAGTAGAAGTCCCCACAAGCTTGTGTGTTACCAAGAGATACATTACATGTCCCATACCCCTAATAGCCCCGCCTGCAGAACGGTACATGGCATTTTAGTGTGGCAGATTTCAGAGCACCATCGAAGGCCACTCTAGATCGCCCAGGTGACAGGAGTGTCTGTGGGTCACGGTACTAGAGGTGGGCCTTACGGTCGCCAAAGAAATATCCCTTGCGGTGGTGATGTAGCTCGCTCAGCTCATGACTCTCCTTTGGTGTATCAACCCACATCGTAACTGGCGCATCTGACGGCCGCGAATTATCGGAGCGAGACTTCTGAGCGGCTCAGTTCTGTCCCCAGCTGTGACCGGCTAGAGCGTGAATCCATTCGCGGCCCGGGTTTAGTCAGTTGGTATGGATGAAGGTCGTTCACCTCGTGGGGACGGACGTCATGCGCGATATTGTTGAGCAGGTAAGTACTCCGTACAGAGTCCCCGTCCACGATTTGCTTCTGTCGCGGAATATGGCGTGTATGGCTAGCTGGTGGCTGGCTATATGCAGCCACGGCGATAATGGAAACTAGAATGAGACATTGTCTCTAGCAAGGTTCGATCGTGGCCAAATGCTTGACAAAAAGAAGCGTCGATCTATGGCACAGTCAACATTTGCAGAGTCAATCCTTCAGATAGAACTTGCTACTACACAAAATACAACAGATCATATACCACATAAAGATATCCTATGTTGTGATAGATATTGATATATCGAGTCAAGCATACCTGAACCGGTTATTTTTGCGCTTGGCTAGTCCGATTATATGCCTGTCCTCCCAAACTATCTTTATCGTTTTAGGAGAAGGTATCATCATATCCATTTTTGCTATCGACAGGATCGAAGAAAGCCATGAGCACGCTGCCGATGACTATGCCCACAGGGGCTCGTGTTCTCCCGATGGCGGGCGATGTTGAGCGCGAGCTGGCCAAGTACCTGCCGGGCTACATGGTGCCAAAGGTGGTGATCGCAATGCGAAAGCTGCCCATGACTGCAACCGGGAAACTCGATCGGAGACGACTGCGCGAAATTGGCGGCTCCTTCTCCGTACAGCAGCTGGCGGAGAGGCAAACGGAACGACAAGGACCAAAACGTCAACCAAGAACAAAGGCGGAGAGACAGATGCAGCAAGTCTGGTCGCAGCTGCTGGGAATCAATCCAGAACTCATTAATTTGGAAGACAACTTTTTTAGACTCGGCGGAGACTCAATCACGGCGATGAGATTGGTGAGCGAGATGCGCAAGCACGGCGTTGAGCTAGCTGTGGCAGATATCTTTCGCTATCCCACGTTGGAGCGAACAGTGTACCATGGTTTCGATCTACCTCAAATTGCGCCAGATGTTCCCAAAGCCTTTTCCCTTCTTCTCAACCCGATTGACGTCGCATCGTTCGTTCAAGACGTTTCTTTTAGTCTTCAGCTCGAACCGTCGATCGTAGTCGAGGACGCATATCCGTGCACCCCTCTCCAAGAGGGTTTGCTGTCTCTCTCGATGAAATGTCCGGGCGACTATGTGACACAAAACGTCCTTGAACTTGCCTCTGAATTGGATGTTGAAGCATTTCGAAAAGCATGGGGTGAAGTCACCAGGAAAATGGCTATTCTGCGCACCAGGGTAACGCAGTACCGTAGCTTCCTCGTACAAGTGGTGCTGAGTGAAGACATCCGTTGGCATGAAGGTACGGACTTGGATGAATATCTGGAGGCCGACAAACGAAGTTCAATGACATTTGATCAGCCTCTTGTACGTTGCGCCATCATCAAAGACAGCACCGCCTCATGCAAGTGGTTTGTTTTGACTATTCACCATGCACTATACGATGACTGGTCTCTGTCCCTGATCATGGATGCTGTCTATCGGGCTTACAGAGGGCAGCTGGTCGACAGCGGACCACAGCTCTCTTCATTCATCAATTACATATTGGAGCAAGATAACGAAGATGCAACGAACTACTGGAAGAGTGCTCTTGCAGGTTATATCCACAACCAGTTTCCCCCTTTACCTCCTGGGGTCCGCCAGTCGCGTGTGGAGAAGACGATACAAGGTGAGATCCCTGTGTCGCCAAGACAACAATCGGATATCACTGTTTCCAACCTTCTTCGGGCCGCATGGGCTTTGGTAGCCGGCAGCATGACAAACTCTCAAGACGTCGTTTTCGGTATGACAACGTCTGGAAGGGCAGCAAAGGTGCCTGGCGTGAGCAAGATGGCTGCACCAACCATAGCAACAATTCCCGTCCGCGTGAAATGGTCAAAGGGCCAGAATGTGTCACGATACGTTGAGACGGTGCAAAACCAGGCGGCCGAAATGATCCCATTTGAGCAAGTCGGCTTACAAAAAATTGCCAAACTCTGTCATGGCAGTCAACAAGCTTGTCAGTTCCAGACACTGCTCATCATTCACACTTCGAATCCGGACTCTCTGCAAAATGATTTTGGCAGATGGGAAGATCAGAAGTCGCAATCTTCAATCAATACCTACCCTCTCATGCTCGACCTGCAGCCCGGCTTGCGCAGCATCACTGTTTTGGCTACATTCGATCAGAATGTGATTGAAGAGTCAACCGTGCAGATCTTGCTAGAACGGCTTCATTTTGTCTATGTACAGCTCGCACAGGCAGACCATGATCTGGATGTGGCCGACGTCAATCTGGTGACAGAACAAGACCTCCAACAAATATGGAGGTGGAACAGCAAGGTCCCGGTGAGGGTAGAACGGTGCGTCCATGAATTAGTTCAAGAGGTGATTCAGTCACAACCAGATGCTCCTGCCCTCTGTGCATGGGACGGCGAGCTCACCTATAAAGAGCTCGACAATCGAGCCACTACATTAGCTGGCCATCTTGCGCATTTTGGTGTTGAACCTGGGGTTCTAGTCCCACTATGCTTTGAAAAGTCTATGTGGACAGCCGTAGCTACTCTCGGTGTTCTTATGGCAGGTGGTGGCTTTGTTTTGCTAGACCCGTCGCTCCCGGAACAACGACTCGCTGCTATCGTTAGGCAAATTGAACCAAAGTTAATTCTATCTTCTTCCGTCAATGTGGCCTTAAGCTCTCGGCTTAGTCAAAAAGTACTCGTTTTATCCTCGGATTTATTTCAAGGCCAAACAGTAGCCTCGTCAAAGATCATTCGTCAGCCAAGTCCGACCGATGTGATGTATGTTGTCTTCACATCTGGCAGCACAGGGACACCAAAAGGCGTGAAAATATCACATCAAAATATGGCTTCAGCTTTACATCACCAAATGACGCCGTTAGGGTTCAACCCATCCGCTAGGTATTTCGACTTCACATCGTACAGCTTTGATACGGCCATCAGCAATATCTTCGCCACTCTCGCTTCTGGAGGTTGTTTATGTGTGCCTAGCGATCAAAATCGGAAGACTAACCTGGCGGCCAGCATGAAGTCATTCAGAGCCAACCTTGTTGAACTCATCCCAACGGTTGCGCGCACACTCGCTCCTCAGGAGATGTCAGGACTCCAGTCTATCATGTTTGGCGGCGAAGATGTGGTTCTGCATGATGTTGAACGGTGGTGGGACACGACGAAGGTTATTAATACGTATGGCCCTTCAGAGTGTACCCCTACCAGCACGATTAACATCTCTTCATTATCACCGAGACAAGCGACGGGTATTGGATATGGTGCGGGGGCTGTGACATGGATTGTCGACCCTGAGAATCATCATCATCTACTTCCAGTTGGGTGCATTGGTGAACTACTTCTCGAAGGGCCGATCGTCGGTCTAGGATATTTGGATAATAACGAAAAAACGGCCGCAGCGTTCATCAAAGACCCAAAATGGTTACAACAAGGCGCCCCAGGCCAAGAGGGTCGACGCGGTAGGCTCTACAAGACCGGTGACCTCGTGCGTTACCGTGGAGATGGTAGTCTGAGTTTCCTGGGAAGAAAAGACGACCAGGTCAAGATACGCGGCCAACGAATCGAGCTCTCTGAGATAGAAACGCACATTCAGAAGGCACTAGCAAGCAAATCAGGATTTCAAGCTGTTGCGCTTGTCCTCACACCGCGCGACTGTGCAGATCCTATCCTAGTTGCGTTTATCAGCGGTCCGAGTCACAGTCAAAGTGCAGGACTTGCTGCTGCGTCACACGAAGACCTTTTGCAGGTAACTCAGGGCGTTGAGGACATGTTGTACACAAACCTGCCCTCTTACATGGTTCCTTCCGTGTTCCTGGAAACTGAAATAATCCCCACAACGAGTACAGGAAAGACTGACAGGCGCACACTGTGTACACAGGCTGCCTGCATGACAAAAGAAGAGTTAGCTTCAAAACACATTCTCCGTGACAGAAAATATTGTAAACCGGAGAGTACGGCGGAAAAGCAGCTTCAAAAGCTGTGGTCAAGTGTATTGGGCATTGATTCCTCATCCATTAGCGCTGACGATAGCTTCCTTCGAATTGGAGGCGATTCGATCCAATCCATGCGCTTGGCTGGAGCTGCACGAGAGCTTGGGCTTTTGTTAACTGTTGCCGACATTTTCAAGTATCCCAAGCTTCGAGACCTGGCACGGGTCCTGTCTGTACATGAATCGGAAAGCATCAAGCAGGAGCCATTCTCGCTACTTGGATCAGGAATCGATCGAACTACTGCGCGATCGGATATAGCCAAGTTGTGCTGTGAGTCCGCCGATCGGGTCCTAGATGCCTTTCCATGCACACCGTTACAGGAAGGTCTACTGGCCATGTCACACAAAAATCCCGGCGCCTACATCTATCACAACGAGTATCTCCTCCCCAGCCATGTTGACATTTCCAGATTTAAGAAGGCGTGTGAAACAGTTGTAGCAGAAACTTCTATTCTGCGAACCAGGATTGTTGACCTGGCCCATTCAGGGCTGGTACAAGTGGTCATTGATGAAGCTATCGATTGGGATGGCCACCTGGGGGATGAGCCGGACTCGATGCTGATGGGTCTAGGCACACGGCTTGCTCTCTTCGGTATGACGACATCTACCGACACTGGCAGGCTTGTTTTCCGCTTGGTCTTGCATCACGCGCTCTATGATGGATGGTCTTTCCCTATGATGCTCGATGCCATTGAAGACGCTTATAAGGGTGGACGACAGAATCTGGAAAGTGTTCCATTTTCAAGTTTTGTGAGGCATTTGGTAGCTACCGATAAAGACAAATCGTCTAATTACTGGCGGTCATATCTGGAAGGGTATGAGGGAGCAAGCTTCCCAGTACTGCCTACCTTGAACTATTCACCTCAAGCAGACGGGTCCATACAGCATACTATCAGCAACATTGAATGGCCAAGCTTAGATATCACAGCAGCCACAGTAATTCGCACTGGTTGGTCGCTTCTTCAAGGCAGCCGCACAGGCCGTGATGATGTTATTTATGGAGCTACAGTCACAGGTCGGCAAGCTGCAGTTCCAGGCATTGATCGAATTATAGGGCCAACTATAGCGACTGTACCAGTCAGAACCATCCTGGACTGGGATGCTACTGTCGGTGATTTGTTCTCGAGACTACAGCTTCAAGCTTTAGAGTCTACAGCCTTCGAGCAGGCTGGGCTTCAAAACATCCGGAAGCTGAGCGAAGACGCGGAGATGGCATGTAGCTTTCAAACTTTGCTTGTCATTCAACCAATCGAGTCAGATGAAGGTCACGACCAGCCGCAAAAACTCTTTCAGAACCGCAGAAATACCCAAGGCCATAACGACCCAGCTATATTCAATACCTATGGCATGACAGTCGCTTGTGACTTCAGTAATTGTGATGTGCAGGTTTATCTGAGTTATGACACCAATGTTGTCTCCTATGCCGAGGCTCATCAATTGCTGCGGGGATTAGAGCACATACTGCACCAACTCTGCAAACCTGGTGTCGAACTGAAACAGTTGAAGGACGTGACGACCGTGACAGAACAAGATTTGTGTCAGTTGTGGGAAAGAAACTCAACAGTGCCGCAGCCAGTCCATGCGTTTGTTCATGACTTAATCGCAGAAACAGTTCAAAATAGGCTCCAAGCGCCAGCTGTTTGTGCATGGGATGACGATCTAGTCTACAGCCAGCTTACATACGGCGAACTGGATAGGCTATCTACACACCTAGCGTGTCAGCTTAGTCGATTAGCTGTAGGCCCTGGTGATATTATTCCCCTTTTTTTTGGTAGATCGATATGGACGTCAGTGGCAATGCTTGGAGTGATGAAGACCGGTGCTGCATCGGTTGTGTTGGATACTGCGCAGCCTCTAGAACGCTTGCAAGCAATTGTACAGCAAGTATCGCCGACCACTATACTCGCATCTACCCTTGGCGAAGCCATCGCAGTCCAGCTGCGGGACAGCGCGAAAGTAATTGTTGTCAGTCAAGACTACTTCGCATCGAGTCATGGCGATACTCATACTTCACTGCCACAATCAACTGGTACTCCCTCCGATCCTCTCTATATTGTCTTCACATCCGGCACTACTGGAATACCTAAGGGTGTTGTCGTATCCCACGCCAGCTTTTCCAGCGCCTCCGTATATCAACGCCAAGCACTTGGCTACACAGTTGATGACAGAGTTCTTGACTTTGCCTCTCCGGCCTTCGATCTCTTCTGGTCTAATTACTTGAACACCTTCATTACTGGTTGCTGCTTATGTACTCCGACAGATTCTCAGAGGAAAGATAATCTTGCTGGCTTCATAGCCGATCAGAAAATTACTTTTGCCCATCTAACTCCATCAACGGCAAGACTCTTGCGCTCTAATCTGGCCCCAACAATGACCACCTTGGTTTTGGGTGGAGAGCTTGTTCCACGAGAAGATTTCGACTCCCTTGGCAGTTTGGTCGACATCAAGATCACATATGGACCATCAGAATGCAGCCCAACATCAACAATTATGGACACCACAAAGCTCGACTGGGCAACGGGGGACATTGGCGAGCCTGTGGGACTCTGTGCATGGGTGGTTCATCCTGTAACCCATAGGTTAGTCCCAGCAGGTAGCATAGGAGAGTTGTGGCTAGAAGGGCCACTCGTTGCTTCCGGCTATATTAATAACACCAAGATGACGGCTTCAGCATTTGTGGAAGATCCTCCTTGGCTTCTGCAAGGTGGGCCTGGCGTTCCTGGCCGACGAGGACGTGTCTATCGAACGGGGGATCTGGTACGATATAACAACAACGGCATGATTCACTTCATTGGCCGAAAAGACAATCAGGTCAAAGTTCGTGGCCAGCGAGTCGAACTTGGCGAGGTGGAAGCGCACATGAAGCAAGTGCTCGCGCACATGCCAGCTGTTCAAGTTGTCGTGGAGGTGGTCACAATGCGCAACAGCGCAAACCCCATTCTCGTAGCGTTTGTTAGCCTTCCAGGATTTGAAGGAAACGTTAGTGACACCAAGGGGGCTCAGGATGCATTAAAAGCTGCTGTCTCAGCCATGGTGGAGGGCATGGACCAACAACTGGCTAATCGAGTTCCTGCGTATATGATTCCGTCTGCTTATTTTCCCATCAGCTCTCTTCCCGTAACTGCCACTGGCAAACTGGACAGGAGGAAGCTCCGAAATTTCGCTGCGACACTTAACTTGGCTGAATCCACAACCTACGAGAAAAAGCGGATTGCCCCGTCCAACAAGACGGAAACCTTATTAGCTACAGTATGGGCTCAGACCTTGAATATCTCTTACGACAGTATTTCGATCGATCTTCCATTTACAAAAATGGGTGGCGATTCGATCAGTGCGATGCAAGTTGTATCCCGTAGTCGCATGAACGGTCTGCAGCTCACCGTAAGCGACATTCTGCGGCATCTCACCATCGAAAAGATTGCCCCGTATAGCCGGCTCCTCCACCCTAACATCACGCAACACAACGGACGAGTAGAGGAGGACGAGCAGCAGTGGCAACTCTCCCCCATTCAAAATATGTTTTTCTTAGCTCACCCTTTGGGACTGAATCACTTTAACCAAAGTTTCGCGTTCCGGCTTAAAGCGACAGTTCCTGCTGCTCAACTACAAATCGCCGCTGAAACCACGGTGTCAAGGCATGCGATGCTCCGAGCACGCTTTCGGCGCGACACTCAGGGAAAATGGCAACAGTATACTATCGGATATGCTGAAAACGCTTTCTCTTTCAAAACACACCGACTCGAGACCGAAGAGCAAGCCTGCTTTATAATGCGGGAGCGACAGAAGACATTGGATATTGAAGCTGGGCCCGTGTTTGCAATTGACTATTTGAAAGTCGGCGACGATACCAGCGATAATAACGCCAACACATTTGTCTTATTTACCGCACACCATCTCGTTATTGATCTCGTCTCGTGGAGGATATTGTGGTATGAGATAGAACAGGTGATGAAAAGGGCGCCAGTTCCACCCACAACAAGCACGTCGTTCCGATCGTGGGTCTGCACGCAAGAGCTCCAAAGTCGTGTTGAAGATCAAAGACAGCTATTGCCGTTTGAACTTGTTACGGAATTTGACACTTGGGGCGTTGCCTCATCTGACAACACACAAAGTATGGCTTCTGACATTCATATCTGCCTGGACACTAGCACAACCTCCCTTCTCTTGGGAAAGAGTAACGATTGTATGCAGACCGATCCAGTCGACATAATGGTGGCGATTTTATCGCTCTCTTTTTACCAATACTTTCCAGAACGCAGGGCTCCGGCTATATTCATAGAGGGCCATGGCCGTGAGCCGTCAGATGACACAGTTATTGATCTATCCGCAACTGTAGGCTGGTTTACAACTATATGTCCAGTCCAGGCACCTCTGCGTCAGGATAGCACCTTATTCGACGCCGTCAAATTTGTGAAGGACGCCCGGCGTAGAACCCCCGGCAAAGGGCTGCCTTATTGCAATCGCCGCTATGGCACCGCTTACCAAGCCAAGCATGAGCCAGTAGAATTTCTTTTCAACTACGCGGGAATATATCAACATCTAGAAAGTGAGGAATCTCTGTTCTCACCTTTGGAGATCGACCTCATGGAGTCATCACCCGATACGTGTCGTACTGCCTTGGTAGAGATGAACAGCGACGTGACCCTGGGAAAATTTCACTTGTCGATATCGATGCACAATCACATGAAGCATCGCGACAGGCTCGAGCAATGGGCGCATAGCCTCGACAAACAATTCAAGATCGCGCTACATACACTGGCCAATGCAGGTGCGATGGCTACACTGGTTGACTACCCACTTCTTGCTGTCTCGTATGAAGCCTTGCAGAGCATAATGACACACCTTGGCAGCATGGGACTTCCTTTGGATAGTGTCGCCGATATTTTCCCTTGTACGCCGTTACAAGAAGGCATTCATCTGAGCACTGCTAAGAACCCGACTTCCTATCGTATCGTGAATATCTGGAAATGTTTAGGTTCGTCGGGTACAGGCCAAGTCGATATTGACCGCCTAGAAAATGCGTGGAGGCTGGCAGTTGCCCGGCATTCCGTCTTCCGCATACTTTGTGTCGAGGCTGCAGGATACAAAGGTTTCCTTCAGGTGCAGCTGCGTCATTCACCTGCTAATATCCTGCGGAAATTTTCTGGCCAAGAGTGTCCCGAAAAATACTTACGCAACCTAGAGTGGCCGTTACTCCGAAGAAATGAGCCTGAGTATGCTATCACAACCTGCGCAGGGGCTACGGGAGAGGTAGCTTGTCGTGTCGATATAAGTCATGCTCTCATTGACGCAACATCATTTGCAATTCTTCTCGCAGATGTAAAGAAAGCGTACAGCGATAAGTTAAGTAAACAGAGTGCACCATCTCTCAGCCAAGTTGTTGGCCAGATCATGAAAATCCCCGCGCTGGAGAAACTAGAGTACTGGAAGAATTACTTACTAGGCGTGGAACCTTGTCGTCTTCCATCTACACTGCTTCCAACAGAAGTTCGGGACGAGTTTCAGCAAGGATACTGTCATATTCCTTCTTTTGCAACAGATCGCCTTCATCTATTCTGTCAGACTCGTAATCTAACCTGTTCCACTGTATTGCACGTAGCCTGGGCTGTTGTATTGTCGCAGCTCACAGGCAAGCAGGATGTTTGCTTCGGATACCTGGCATCTGGGCGAGATGTATCTATCGAGGGGGTCGAAGATGTCGTTGGGCCGCTAGTTAATCTATTGATTGGCCGTGTCAACGTCGGGTTGCCACTTTCTGAAGCCCTGGAAAGTGCCAAGCGGGACAGCATTGATCACTTCGCTTTCCAACATGTATCTTTGGCAGAGTTGCAGCAAGAGATGGGCTTGCAGGGGGAACAGCTGTTCACTACAGCCATTACAATTCGCCAAGATCTCGACGAAAATGATGACGTTCCTGGCGAGTGCCTTAGTTTCGAGAGTGCCGATGGGGAGGATCCACATGAGGTACGTCGCATCCCGGGGCTGATCAACATGTAAACTGCAAAAATCTTTCTGTGTGCTAACAGTAGTTTCTAGTTCGATATCGTTCTTGGCGTAGTTATGGATGGTCCCAGTACTGAAGTCGTTCTTAACTACAATATGAGGAAGATTAGTCAATCTCTTGCTGATGAAGCAGCGGATATCCTTGAGGCTGCCATCACCTACCTCACCGATACCAATAATGAATCCCTGGAAGAGCCACTGCATCGTGTCTTTTTCCAATATGCAGCTGGCGTAGCCGAGACCGTGGCCTCTTCCATCTGGAAGGAGTGGATGCAAGGGCTAGAAACTATTCACTTTCCTACGCTGCCTCACCCTGGCTATCGGTCACAGGCACACGCCAGGGAAGACTATGAGATCAGTGATATCTCGATTGGACAAGACAAAATCTCGACAACCGCAACTCTCTGGGCTGGTTGGGCCATTCTACTCTCCACTTACGCAAATACTAGTGATGCTGTTTTCGGCAGCATCACTTCATCGTCGACTGCGGAAAGTGGAGTTCAAAACAGAAATCCACTTTCCATTATGCCTGTCCGAATTAAGGTTGATCAGGATCAGAGTATTGGGGATATGCTAGATGGTGTAGCGGCAATCTGCAATAAGATGACACATTTTCGACGCATCAGCCCACACTGGCTCCGTAGGATAAGCGACGAAGGCGAACAAATGTGTTCTTTTCAGTCCTCTTTAGATGTCCGAGTCGCTCCTTGCGAAGCACTATCTGAGAAATACCCTGAAACAGCTGGCAGTCCTCCATTGCGACTGGCATGCACGGTCGCAGAGGCTAGTGTGCACCTGACGGTCCAATTCGATGACCAGGTATTGGATAGGATCCAAGTACAAAGAGCAATTCGCCAATTCGAGGCTATCATTCGGCAGCTATGCAATCCTAGGGCACACATGGCAGCGATACAGAGCATCGATGTCACATCAGAGCAGGATATGCGTCAGATATGGCAATGGAACGCAACTGTGCCACACACAGCTCAGATTTGCGTCCATGACATAATTGCAGAAACTGTCAAGCTTCAGCCACAATCACAGGCAATTTGTGCATGGGATGGCGATCTAACGTTTGCTGAGCTAGATGTGCTATCAACGCAACTAGCGGTTTACCTTACACAGACTTTGAGCGTTGGGCCTGGTAGCATTATCTCACTGTGTTTCGAGAAATCCATGTGGATGCCAGTGGCTATGCTTGGTGTGATGAAAGCGGGGGGGGCCTCAGTCGCAATGGATACTACCCAGCCGGTAGAAAGACTTCGAGAGATCGTTCGGCAAGCTACTTCGACCATCATATTGTCGTCAACGGCAAACGAAATGTTGGCTCACAGCCTAGTAGATTCACACAAGCCAGAATCAGTCGTGGTACTTGCTGAAAGGGTTTTGCAAAAGGATCATTCTGTTGAGTGCCAGGCTCCAGTGACAGCTGTTACACCGCAAGACACACTTTATGTTGTGTTTACCTCGGGCAGCACAGGGACTCCAAAGGGAATTGCAATCAGTCATGCCAATTTCAGCAGCGCGATCCTGCACCAGAAAGACTACTTATGTTACCGACCAAGTTCTCGTGTCTTCGACTTTGCTTCTTACGCTTTCGATGTTGCGTGGTTCAACGTTCTGTTTACACTGAGGGTCGGTGGGTGTCTTTGCATCCCAAGTGAAAAAGACAGACGAGACAACATTTCCGGAGCAATCAGAAGACTCAAAGCTAATTACGCTGAGTTGACAGCAACGGTTGGGAGGCTGATCAAACCCAGCGAAGTCCCCTGCCTTCAGACGATTCAGTTCTGCGGAGAAAGGCTCACATTGCCCGTGTTAGACCAGTGGAGCCATATTCAAGAACTATTCCAGTGTTATGGCCCTGCCGAGTGCACAGCGGCCACCACCATCAACAGAATCACGGAAGTTGGTAATCAGAATCCACATGTAGGAAAGGGCTATGGGACTGTGACTTGGGTCGTTTCGACGCAGCGAGATGGTCTTGCATTCGTTGGTGAGGTGGGAGAACTATGGGTAGAGGGGCCACTTGTTGCACAAGGATACCTTAACGACCCCAGCAGAACGTCCATGTCCTTTGTTGAAGACCCAACCTGGCTTCTACAGGGTGGTCCCGGCGTCCCTGGCAGGCACGGGCGCCTCTATCGAACTGGAGATCTGGTACGATGCGACAATGAGGGCAATTTACATTTTGTGGGCCGAAAGGACGACCAAGTGAAGATTCGTGGCCAGCGAATCGAACTCGGCGAGATTGAGGCGCATATCAAGCGAACGATGCCGTCTGTAGCGCCAGACTTACAGATCGTTGTAGATGTTGCGACGTTGCAAGGAAACGTGGATCCGACCTTGGTAGCTTTTATACATTTGTCTAGCCACGCTGAGGATGGTCCACATGGCGTTGAAGAGTTGGGAGATGGTCAAGACCGCAGTCAATGTCTCTCAGCCGCTGCGTCCCAGTTGGTTCAGGGGCTGGATGAAAAGTTGGCTTCCATCATACCCTCGTACATGATTCCTTCGGCGTGCCTTGTTATCGAGTCCATGCCGACCACAGCTACTGGGAAGACCGACAGAAAGACACTGCGTGCCATGGTGGGACGTCTCACCCAGGAAGAGCTCGCAAGGAAGAACGTCATGCGCAGTCTTAGGAGACGCGTCCCGGCTACTGCGTTTGAAATAAAGCTCCAGGGGCTATGGTCAGATGTGCTGAACCTTGACGCGACCTTGATCAGCCTCGACGACAGTTTTCTCCAAATAGGTGGTGATTCGATCCAAGCTATGCGCTTGGCTGGCGCTGCACGCGATCAGGGGCTGATGCTGACTGTGGCGGAGATCTTCAAGCATCCTAAGCTAGATGATCTCGCACAATTGCTTTCCCAAAGCGCTCCAACAGCCCTAGCTATTACTGGGCCCAAGCCCTTTGCCCTGTTGGGAGATGCAATAGATCGCAAGACGGCTTGCACCAAAGTTGCAGCGTTATGCGGAGTGGAAGCATCCCAAGTGTGCGATATCTTCCCATGTACTCCGCTTCAAGAAGGATTGTTGGCCATGACCGCGAGAAAGTCAAACAACTACATCCTTCACAATGAGTTCGTATTGAAGCAAGGCATAGATGGTGCCAGGTTCCAGGAAGCTTGCCGGAAAGCTGTGGACTTGATGCCCATTTTGCGGACTAGAATCGTCAACTTGCCGGGACAAGGACTTGTGCAGGTCGTGGTCAACGAGGAGATGGCTTGGTGTAGCCAGTCAATCAGCACTCAGGAAATTGAAATGGGATTGGGTACTAAGCTTGCCATGTATGGGTTAGTGCCTTCTGTTGATTCAGGTCGGCCGATATTCCACCTGGTGCTGCATCATGCTCTTTTTGATGGATGGTCATTCCCCCTAATGCTCGACGTGATACGGGATATTTACATGGGCAGTCAGCCCCAGAAATCGGTCCCATTCTCTAGCTTCGTTGAACATATCGTGGCTATTGATACCAACGTCTCAGCAGAGCACTGGCGGTTGTATCTTGACGGCAATACTGCTGTAACATTTCCTGCACTCCCTTCTCCAGACTACACACCTCATGTCAACGGGTCGCTGGAGCACATGATCGATACTATTGAATGGCCACGATCAGATATTACAGCGTCTACGTTTGCCTATACTGCCTGGGCCTTGGTTCAATCAATTCACACCGCTACTGACGATGTAATCTTCGGCGGCATAGTGACAGGACGACAAGCAGTGCCGGGCGTGGACCGTATTATTGGACCGACTATCGCAACGATTCCTGTGAGGATTGCTATAGATTGGCAAGCCACTATTGGCGGATTATTGCGAAAAGTACAGCAGCAAGCCCTTGAGGCTGCTCCATTTGAACAAACTGGCGTTCAAAACATCCGCAAGGCCAGTGCAGACGCGGCGGCAGCCTGCGGTTTCCAAACACTACTTGTTCTACAGCCTATACAACCACGCAACAGCCCTGAAAGCTTCTTCGTGCACAATGACGATATGGGCTCCGATGAAGGCACGTTCGATACATACGCTCTAGTGGCCGAATTGATACTAGAAACCAACGGATTGCACCTGAGTCTCAAATATGATACCAGCATTGTGACTTCTGCATATATCAAAGAATTTGTCAGTCAATTCGAAAATATTCTGCGCCAACTCTGTACAGCACATCTCGATACTTTAACGTTACGAGACATTGAGATCGCTACAAAGGAGTGTATTGGAGAAATTTGGAAGTGGAATGCAGTGGTTCCGAAACCGATCGATGCATGTGTTCACGAGTTGATTACAAAGACAGCTCAGAAGCAGCCTCAAGCAGTAGCTATTTCGTCCTGGGATGGTGAGCTGATGTACAACGAGCTAGAAGGGCTATCAACGCGATTAGCATATCAACTCGTGAAACAAGGCGTTCGGCCGGGCCATATTGTTCCCCTCTATCTTGAGAAGTCTAAATGGCTACTTGTAGCAATGCTTGGGGTGATGAAAGCGGGAGGTGCGTCTGTCGTGATGGATTACACGGGCATACCGTTAGAACGACTTCGAGAGATTGCACAGCAAATTTCCACAACTACCGTAATACTCTCTTCTGTTGCAGGCGAAGCCATCGCAAAACAGCTGCATAGCAGTGCTTCGATTACTGTCGTTAGGAAGGACAGTTTCGGCACCGCCTTGGCTTCGGATACTGACACGCTTGCCTTTGAAGCGAACGTCCAACCTTGCGATCTTCTCTATGTCGTTTTTACGTCAGGATCCACAGGGAAGCCGAAAGCAGTCATGATATCTCATAGAAATTTTTCCACAGCAAGCTATTATCAAGGCGAAAGGCTCGGCTTCAATAACCTTGAGCGAGTACTTGACTTCTCAAGTTCCGCCTTCGACGTCTTCTGGTCAACATGTCTACACTCCTTAATTTCCGGCGCATGCCTCTGTATTCCAACAGAATCGCAAAGAAAAGATGATCTTTCAGGCTTCATGACTGAGCAAAAAGTGAGCCTCGCGGACTTGACCCCGTCCACGGCGAAGGTGATCCGATCTAGGCCACCAAAGTATTTGAAAACCTTGATTCTTGGTGGTGAGCTAGTGTCTTGCGAGGAATTTGAATCGCTAATCTCGTCCACAAATGTCAAAATTACCTACGGCCCCGCGGAGTGTACACCAACATCATCCATCCTTGATACGACTACAAGTGGCAACTTTAAGACAGCAGACATAGGTCACACTTGGGGACTATGTGCGTGGGTGGTTCATCCAAGCAACCTCAATTTAGTGCCACGCGGTCGCGTGGGGGAGTTGTGGCTTGAAGGGCCGCTCGTAGGTATGAATTACCTAAATGACCATGAGAAGTCGGCGACTGCATTTGTTGAGGATCCGCCATGGCTTGTACGAGGAATGTCCGGGACATCTACCGGGCGACGTGGGCGCGTGTACCGAACTGGAGATCTGGTACGGTACAACGAAGATGGCAGCCTCCATTTCATCGGCCGAAAAGATGACCAAGTAAAGATTCGAGGTCAGCGGGTGGAACTTGGGGAAGTGCAAATGCATATCAAGCAGGCGCTGCTAAAGAAGGTGCCTGATATTGAGGTACTCGCAGACGTTGTGACGCCCCGGTCCAGCACAACCCCTATCCTAGTTTGCTTTTTGAGTTTACAAACCAACAACAGTCATCACGAAGATTATGACAGCAGTGAAAAAAGTCGCCTGTCGAGTTCCAGAGCCACTATTACCCAATCCCTGCAAGGCTTACATGACAAATTGGCTGTTGTTGCGCCTGCCTATATGATTCCTTCGATTTATCTCGAGGTTGCTCAAATTCCAATGACCACGACAGGAAAGACGGACCGACGAGGGCTACTTAACATTACCAGTCGCTTGTCATTGGAGGAATTGAATTCCCAGAACCTGCTACATCACCGGAAATACCGCGAGCCTGCTTCCCCTCAGGAGAGGATGATGAGGCAGTTGTGGGCCGATATCCTCGAAATTGACGCAGCATCAATCAGCGCCGATGATAGTTTCTTACAGATTGGCGGCGACTCCATTCAAGCCATGCGTCTAACAGGCTTGGCACGGGAGCATGGCTTCATGTTGAGCGTGGCCGCAATCTTCAGACATCCGAAGCTCTATGAACTAGCCGAAACCAAGATTGTTGTTGATGGTATCCAAACCGCCATGGAAACCCCGGAGCCATTTTCTCTCCTCTCAAAGGAGACAGACAAAGATGAAGCTTGTTTGCAGGCATCTACACTCTGCGGCGTGGATGCAGAAACAATTGAAGACATCTTGCCGTGCGTTCCGCTCCAGGAAGGCCTACTAGCTATGACGGCTAAAGGTTCAGGCAACTATATAGCCTACAATGAATACAGTCTTACCAAGCATGTGGATGTTGAGAGATTCAAGAACGCTTGTCAGGCTGTCGTAAAAGCATTGCCGATCCTCCGAACCAGGATCATTGACCTGCCTGGACAGGGGCTTGTACAAGTCATTATCGCTGAAGATATACAATGGAATGCCACCCATCACTCGGTGCAAATGGGTTTGGGAACTCCACTCGTCCTATTCAACCTGTCAATTTCTGAATCGGATCAACCGATCTTCCAATGGACGCTACATCATACAGTCTATGATGGATGGACATTCCCGATGATGTTGCAGGCAATTGATGATGCCTATTTAGGCATTTCCGGGCCAACATTTGCGCCATTTTCAAACTATGTGAGATACATTCAACACACGGACAGCAAAGCATCTGCTCACTTTTGGCGCACGTCCTTACAAAATGTTAATGCACCAGTCTTTCCTCCACTCCCGTCTTCAGACTACATAGTCGAGGCGGATGGTGTTTTGGAAGAAATGATTAGTGTGCAATGGCCGCAATCGAATATAACCCCTTCTACAATTGTGCGGACCTGCTGGGCTTTACTTCAAGCTATATATGCAGCCAACGATGACGTTGTATTTGGTTCGACGGTCACAGGACGGCAGGCGGCTATACCGGGGATTGAACGAATGGCTGGTCCAACTATCGCAACGGTTCCGGTACGAGTTCGGATAGATTGGCAAGCCACTGTTGGAGAGTTGCTCCATCAGGTACAGCAGCAAGCCCTTGATACTGCTCGATTCGAGCAAGTAGGTCTCCAGAACATTCGAAAGATGGGTCCTGACGCGGAAATGGCTTGCAATTTCCAAGCTCTTTTGGTTGTTCAGCCAGTTCAGCCTTCTGATAGTGCCAAGGAGGGAGGCTTGTTTGAGACGTCCATACAGGCTCAAGCTCAGCAACATGCAGATAATTCAAGCACGTACGCTCTCACAGCGCTATGCGATCTTGGCAAAGACCACTTGAATCTGATGTTAAAATACGATTCCACTTTACTGAGCCACCTGCAAGCTGAGCGGTACATGAAACAGCTGCGACACTTGGTTGGTCAACTTTGCAGGATTGGGGCTGAGTCGATAATATTAAAGGACATGCCAACAATGACGCAAGCGGACTTGCATCAGATATGGGAATGGAATGAGGCGGTTCCACCTCCAATCCATACTTGTGTCCATGAGCTGATCGCAGGTGCCACTCGCAGACAGCCACAGGCATCAGCAATTTGTGCCTGGGACGGTGAACTAACATACCATAAACTCGATGAATTATCAACAAAACTAGCACATTGCCTGAGTAACTCAGGCGTGCGGCCTGGGGTAATTGTACCACTCTGTTTCGAGAAATCCATGTGGATGCCAGTGGCTGTGCTTGGAGTAATGAAGGCGGGAGGTGCTTCGGTCGCCTTAGACCCGACATTGCCACCATCTCGTCTGCGAGATATCGTAAGACAAGCGCAAGAGTATAGCTCTTTGCCCTGCCATCTGATTTTAACATCTTCTCTCCTCGAAGAACAGTCCAAATCTTTGATGCCACACGACAGGCAGCGACACGCAGTCATGACAATACCAAAACTAATTCTGTCAAAGCTTGAATCATCACCTCAACCACACATACCGACGTCTGGTGTTACGCCAGAGGACATTTTATACGTCGTATTCACATCTGGTAGCACGGGACAGCCCAAAGGCGTCGTGGTCACGCATTCTAACTTCAGCAGCGCGATCATTCACCAAAGATCGAGTATAGGCATGCAGCAATCCACCCGTGTGTTTGATTTTGCATCGTATGCCTTCGACGCCGCCTGGGCCAATATTTTACACACACTGGCGGCTGGGGCTTGTATTTGCATTCCTAGCGATGAGGATCGGCGTAGCAGAATCACAGGAGCGATCCAGGACCTGCAGGTCAATTATGCAGATTTGACACCCGCTGTGGCACGGCTTATACGCCCGCGAGATGTCCCGTCTTTACAAAAGATCAAGCTAGTTGGAGAAATGTTGAGCAAGTCTACGGTCGATCAATGGCGTCACATCGAAATGGTCGTCAACGCTTATGGGCCAGCAGAGTGCTCGATCTTGAGCACGCTCAACCATGTCAATGAGGATTATAGTTCACATCCTAGCATTGGAAAAGGGTGTGGAACAGTGACTTGGGTCGTTTCCCTTCAACGTTGCGGTCTAGCATCCATTGGTGAAGTGGGAGAGCTTTGGGTGGAAGGACCACTAGTCGCGAAAGGATACCTCAATAATCCAGAGTTGACTGAAGCAAAATTCATCAAAGACCCCTCATGGCTCTTGCAAGGGACCTCAGGCACTTCTTCTGGTCGGAGTGGTCGTCTGTACAAGACGGGAGACTTGGTCAGGTATAACCATGACGGGACCTTGCAATTCATGGGGAGAAAAGATGACCAAATAAAGATTCGGGGCCAACGTGTTGAGCTAGGAGAGGTGGAAGTGCGCGTGCGACAAACAGTCATGAGCAAGTCAGAAGTCCAGGTCATAACGGAGATGGTTACGCCTCAAAACTGTACCCAAACTGTTTTCGTTGCATTTATATATCTTCAAGACTCGTACGAACAGAAGGGCGGCGAGCAAGACAACGCGAGGCAAAATAACGATGACGTCCAGGATAGTCGCCAGGAAGGTCTACGACTCGCTCTGGACCACGATATCCGGATTGCAGAGGAGAAATTATCGGCAGCACTGCCTTCTTATATGGTTCCTTCGGTATTTCTTGCCGTCGAAACAATTCCGATGACAGCTACGGGCAAGATCGACAGGCGCATGCTGCGCCACCAAGCTAGTCGCATGACGCGAGAGACTCTGGCTTTGCACAACATCGTTCACCGCAGCAAGTTCCGTCACCCAAGTACAATGGCTGCAAAGCAACTCCAACAACTATGGGCAGAGGTATTGAACACAGAGCCTACATCAATTAGCGCAGATGATAGCTTCATAAAGGCCGGTGGTGACTCAATCCAAGCCATGCGCTTGGTCGGAGCGGCGCGAGAGCGAGGGTGGTTCTCGTTGACGGTGGCTGACACCTTGGGCCCTCACAGCCTTGACCATTTGGCCAAGATGCTCACCGTAAAACCCTCGTTCAAAACTTTAGAACCTGTCAAGCAGTTTTCCTTGCTTCCTGCGGGGATGTCAGTGGACAAAATTTTGGCGCCCACTATTGCGAAGCATACAGCCTCCTTCTCTCGCCAAGATATATCGGATGTCTTCCCAGTCACTGATATTCAATCTGCCTACATCAATGCTGCCACAGAAAGGCCGCCCAGGTCTTGCTCCGTGTTCTATCTGACGCTGCCGTATCAGATATCCAACGAGGCTGTAGCCAGAATGTGCGATTTCGCATGGAATCAGTTCGATGCTCTACGTACTGCGTTCGTAGAAAGTGATGGTCGCTATTGGCATGTCATAACCTCAACGGCTATGTCGTCTCAACTATCCGTGCATGAACTCCAAGATGATGCTGAGGAGTCTCTCCATCAATTATATCGAGACGCCTTGCAACCATCGCTGCAGCTTGGATCGGCATACACACAGTTCCTGCTCAGCAGGTCGCCCGGGAAGCTCCGTCTAGGCATCAGGATGTCTCATGCTCAATATGACGGAATTAGTTTCGGCGAGCTCCTCAGCGTGGTCTCGGCTCATCTTGCTGGTCGAGCCTGTTCGGATCCTCGTCCACAATTTTCTCATTACATCAAATATGCCCTGAGCCGTGAAAACGAGGCCATGGACTATTGGAGAAACGTCTTGCAAGGGTCGCAGCCTCTGTATTGGTTTCCTCGCACGCACTCGCAGCCCCTATCGGTTAAAACAGATTCACCAACACCAGCGCGACCTTTGAAGATAAAGAAACTCATTAAGGCCCCACAAATCCCATCCGGAGTCACTTCTGCGACTCATTTCATCTCAGCATGCGCTAGTGCTCTTTCCAAGGTCACGGAGTCTACAGATGTTGTGTTTGGCTTCGTCGTGTCCGGCCGTTCAACATTGCAGCCCAGTCTTAGCGCCGTTTTTGGGCCTTGTGTGAACGTTATTCCCATTCGAGCGAGCATTAAACCAGAAATGGGCTTGGGTGAATTATCACTTGAGCTCCAGCAGCAGCGAATGCGTGGGGTGCGGTTTGAAACAAGCACCTGCGCCGATTTACTCGACCAATGTACAGACTGGCCAAAAGACATGCGCTATCATAGATGCATTGTGACTTTTCAGGATATCGAGGAGCAACCCACGTTGGACGTGGCCGACGGAGACACCACGGAGCTGCACGCTTTCCCTGAGGATGTGATAGACGATGCTGAAGTATTGTACATATATGTCAAGCCAAACGGAACGCATTGGGATCTGCAGGTTAGCGGAGGTGCTCGAGATCACGAGCTTCACCTAAGGAAGGATATCATAGAAAGGATCCATGGCGACATATGCCTATTGTTGAAGCACATCTGATTGCATAGGAGTGTGCTTGGGTGAAAAGGAACAAGTGGGAGTTAATATTAGCAAAAGAGAGAGTGAAGAGTTGGCTTGAAGAGGGCGAATTTGAGTAATTAGTAAGAAAGTCCTAACAGTCGATACGTTCCGCATTCGCTCGTCTCGTGAGATGCTAGATGTAGCAAAATTGATGGTCTGTTTAACCCAGCGTACCTGATTCTCATAACACATGGCTGCATGCTTTACACAGTAATTCTCAAGAACGGGGGTTGATGCGCCTACGCCATTAGCGCCGCAAAACCCAATTCAGTACGGAGTAAATGTGTCTTGAGTCATGTCACGGGCCGGACCGCTCGGTCAAACAAGGGATGGGCGATCACTCATGCCCTGAGCAGAATACTGGCAGTCATCGGACGACCGAGGTTTTGCAGCGTTTGATGCTTAGGGGACATGAAAAGACTGGTGGTATTTGCCAGTACTTCCCGCACGGTTCGCTTCACATGCTGTCGATCGTCGGTGTCGACTACGGAGTATCTGGGCGGCATACCTGCACCAGTATTCATCACGTCGCAGGGAGAAAGGAGTGTTACACTACCTTTTTGATCTAGGCAGCTACGGCAGCTAGCGAACACGCCACGAGGTGGTGCATGCTGCCCTCCTGACAATCCGCTAAACGGGCCTCAAACATCCTCAGAGTCAGCATTGACGCAGAGCAGGTCTAATACTAGAAGAAAAACCCACATGCGGGCAACGAACATCTGTGCCGAAACGTTATATTGGACCGAGTCCAAAGTCAGCCACACAGAAAAAGTACCAGATGGTAGACTAGAAGTGTCGGGAGGGCAGGGTCCCCCGCCAAAGCCTGGAGTGATCCCTGCCAGTGCGGTCGGGCCAGTCTCAGATCAATCGCAGTTATTCAGAAGCTGAAGCCCCGCCTCCATTTCCTATGTATAGTCGCCAGACCTCATCATTCGTGAAGTGCCTCTTATTCACCTCAAACAGCAATTCCCCATTCCTCCAATCCAGAGGCTACGTAGAGGCGAAGATGGTATGGAGTACTGCGTAGGTACGGAGGGCTATATTTGGGGGACGACATCTGCGGGCACTCCAAGCCTCCGTCCATGGCGCCGAATATCAGGGACTTCTGATATCATAGAAAACAGGCGATAAATTGAGTAACTTCTTTGTCTTTGCTCGATTCTATTGGCTGGGCAGCTCCACAGACACATACTTGGAGCCTCTAGGACTTCTGGGAGCGCCGACATGGCCAGCAGATCCAAAGACGAGAGGGAAAATGAATAAGACGTACTCCGTAGTTAGCTGGCCTAGGCATACAGGGGCGTACGACGTAGAAGACAACTAACAAGCGAAAATGCCACGGTAGCGGCAGCAGCAGCACCAACCACACCAACCACATCAACTGCCGCAGCCACCACATTAGGCAAAGCAGCCACACCACCTACAATACTCGTAGCAGAAAACCACATTAAGCCAAAAATATGGCCAAATGAACTAAACAGCAGCAATAATGCCAAAACCGGAAGCAGCAACCGAAGAAATTCCCCAGCCACAACAGAGCACAAGTCAGCGGTGCTGCGCCAGATGCCATGTCGTTTGCGAGCTTGATTGCTTCGTCTCTCTGCTGCTTTGCCCAGTCCCTGGCATTTCGATACGCCGCAACACCTTGCCGAAACGTTTCTTCATCGCTTGTCATATCCCATGCCTTGACTTGTTCCACGATGTAACATGATTTTTTTCGTCCATGCACTAACAGCGAGACCTAATGCCCTGCAGACATCATGAGTTGACTGGCAGGGTATGTACAGCCAAGCGTAGAAACTGGGTCATCCTCGACAGCGTCGGCGTTGTTCCACCGTCAGAGCCATGAGTCCCCTAGCCCCAAGGGCCATGTCAAACATCAATTTAGAGGCTTGTGCATTGGGGCCCGTGGTTTCCACAAAAAAATTGGGCAAGATGGGCACGTCATCCTGCGTGGATAGCACAATGTACGCACGGAGTTCCTTCCGGATCTTGTGATCGAGTTGCTCAGGGCGTGCACCATGGTACAAGTCGGGGTGCGTTGTGGCAGCGTGCAGCCGCACAATGATCAACAAAAATGAACAGCAACAATGAACAACAAGTGCTTGCAAATTCACTGCATCGTTGAAAGTCAACTTCTGAATTGATGAGATTGTAAATTAGAGACCCACCTATCTCCTGCCGGAGAACATTAACTGAAACTTAGTTCTTCACAGTAATCGATTTGCGTCGTGTAGCGGCGTATTGCGACCACGACTTTGATCGCTTCCAACAACGTCAGCTTCGCTCTCCCGCTCACCCAGCTGCGATTTTATGCCTGCTGCGGCACTGTACGATTGCTATAGTTGCCGCGGCCGCTGTGAGAGCAAACAGTCAATCGGGACATATCAATAGGTGAATTATACTCTCATGGGCATGCAATAAAGTTCACGTGTTTCACACGCCAACTGGCCCCGGGCTATGGATGCTACTCTCCTCGCTGAATTCAAGCCGTCTAGCCGTTTGTAAAACTTAGCAAGAGCTGCGTGCTGGCGTTTGAGATAAGCTGTTTTGTATTGATATGTCGTGTCGTGCTTCGAAATGTGTCTTGACGCTGTGTTAAAGTTGGCTAACCTGGTGAAGTTGCCCGTCTCGTCGTTCCCAGGTTCAGCCAGCCGGAGGTCCTTGTAAAAGCCTCTGTTGAATGAAGGTGGGGGGGCAATTCAGCGAATAAAAGATAGCGTGGACCACTACGGAGTACTCTGCACTCCGCACTCTAACATCGAAAGACAATTCCCCACCGGTGGCCAGACCAAGAGTTTCAACGGGGCTTTCCCACACTCCTCAAATTTGTCCTGGCTTCCGCCATCGGAATGGCATTTGGTCCGAGACTATCCCCCTTGTAGTACTCTCCGTAGAGCATCCAGCCTAGCGCCGCCCTAGCACCCACCACCAACACGATATAGTTCCAGAACGAGCACCGATCCGTGAAGCTTGGAGACAACCGTTTTCTGTACGTAAAATGCCAACGGATTTTATTCGGACAGAATATGGACCTTGTTCGCCAAGTAATTATCCACGGCGGGCTCCCAGAGTACCCGACTGGAACGCCTTCTACAAGAACGGACTTCCAGAGGAGGTGATCGTTCTTGAGGATTCACCAGACACTCCAAACTCTTCCCTGCTTTTGAACACCCCTGCAACAGACATTGCAACATCTCAACCTGGTCCACCTACAAAGAAGCGGAGACTCTACGATCATGACAGTCGTCACGCCACAGTTACACCTCAGAACCAATGCTCAGCTTTCCCGATCGACCAGACTAATAATATAGATGCATTGTCGAGTCGAAAGAGACGACGAACACGACAAGAGAAGCAAATTGATGATGACGATGGTGGTGGTATACGCCAGGACACGAAGACGAAACGACTTTTTGAAGACTACAAACCACCCAGGGGTCTTCCCACTGTGGTTGGGACCGCAGCAATCAGACGAGTAAAATCCGTAAGCTAAATGAGAAGAATCATCACCTGCCTCTTCGAGTAACAAAGAGTAGGGTGATGGCAGCTGCGAAGAACCGGCTGCCGATGACGCGGATGGCCATATCATTCTAGTGCCCGGCCAGCATATCACGAAACAATGTACGTTTTTTTGGGTTATGCTATTCTCTACTAATTTAATCCATAGACCGAGTCGAGAAACTCCTCGGCCAAGGGACTTTCGGGAAGGTCGTCCAGGCCTACGATCTAATGCACAATGAGCATGTTGCCCTGAAAGTTGTTCGCTCGAATCAAAAGTACCGATATGCTGCGTATGTCGAAGCGCGTGTATTACAAACACTTCAAAATCATGATCCTGGCAACAAATATGGGTGCATTCACTCCAAGGATGTATTCGATTACAAAGGCCACATCTGCATTGCCATGGACCTTCTAAGTCTAAGCGTATATGACTTTCTCAGAAGGAATCAGTTTGCACCTTTCCCCAATAGTCACATCCAAAGCATCGCTCATCAGCTCCTCACCAGTGTTGCTTGTAGGTCAAAACTCGTACAGGCTTTCTATGGCGCTAGACTTACCGATTATGGTCATAGATTTGCACGATCTCCGACTTATACATACGGATCTTAAGCCAGAAAATATCCTTTTGAGGGATGCGTCATATCAATCTTTGCCGTACAGCGGCAAAATACCTTCCACATCGTCAAATACGTCCCGTACCGGAACACAACGGAGGGTCCTGCTGAACACGGAAATATGTGTAATCGACTTTGGGTCTTCAACATTCGAGGCCGAATACCACAGCTCAGTTGTTTCGACTCGACATTACCGAGCGCCAGAGATAATCCTTGGGATTGGATGGTCTTATCCATGTGATATCTGGAGTATTGCATGTATACTTGTTGAGTTGTTTACTGGTGACCTCTTGTTCGGGACGCATGATAACCGGGAACATTTAGCCATGATGGAAGTTGTATGCGGGTGTAAGGTCGATTACAGCTTAATTCGGCAGGCAAATGGTAGGTCGAAAACGTCAAATGCCGGCAATGCAAGGTAAGAGCAACTTCATTATGGCGAATTTTTTTGGAAGACTACGTACCACTGATGGCTCGAATCAGCAAGCCTTTCTCTCTCTCTCTCTCTCTCTCTCTCCCTTGGCTGCATTATTGCTAACAAGTTCTTGTCAAAGCTATTTCAAGCGGCTGAGGCTGAATTATCCAGTAGACGCGACAACGAGGAGCTCTAAAAGAGGCGTCAAGGCTATGAAAAAACTCTCTGTTGGTGTTTGCGTCGAAATACAAGTACTTGACGTGGACTTACATTTTCCCAGGATGTTATCCCATCAACAAATGACTTTCTCACCGGATTTCTCGAACTATTGCAAAAAATGCTCATGTTTGATCCAAAAAAGCGCATCACGGCAAGACAAGCTCTTCGCCACCCTTGGTTTGGCGAAATATCTCACGACGATGGTACCGAAGCTGCCAGGCTCTGTGCTGAATATACGTCATCAGGACGGAAGAAGAGGTCCCTGCGTTCATCATAGTGATGGAATAAGAAGCAGGCTGAAGACTTGGAAAGGGG
>JASWJB010000342.1:0-44696 GCA_032433595.1 Conoideocrella luteorostrata
GCCCCACTGTGCTTGCGGTTCAATAGTTAACTCTGCAACTACCTCGCTTCTACAACCGTCAGTCAGTCAACCAAGACAAGCATCATATTGCATACAGCAAGCACTTGCGTGAACGACAAAAAAAGAATCTCCAGGGCGTGATTCGAACACGCGACATTCTGATTATACTGTGAAGCCAATTACAGTCAGACGCCATAAACCAACTAGACTACCCGGAGGACTAATGGAGCTGTTGCTCCACTGGGCGTTGGTGTTGACAAATCTTATTCTAATGAAAAATATAAAGGCTTCATCACGGGCCATGAGTCAACAGGTGAGGGCCACAATGCTGGATGTGGCGACTGACAACCACGAATGTGAATTTGATGGTCGCGGTGTTTGAACCAATAAGTGTCTGGGCAGCGCAACACTCAGGTGAGCAATTGTGGTGTCGAAAATCCATTCTTGGCGCAATGAACTGAACGCCAACCGGCACGTCCGTCTTTCCCACTCTGTGATTGTAGTCGCTATTGCTGACCTCAAATCCGCGACTACTCCTAACAAGCTCTTCCGTCCAACGTGGAATCTTGCCCCTATCATGCTGTCTAATTTCTTAATGCCCTAAGTGTTATGAATATGGAAAGTCTGCCTATCCAAACGACGAACAGCCAACAGATGAGTGCGTTGCTCGAGTAGACCAACCGCTTGTGCTCCTTGACTAGACACTACTGGAGAGTTGCGCAGACAGAATGAGCAGTATAATTAAACTTGACATGTGTCCTTTCTCACTTAGCCGGACCGCGATAGATCGTGTCCATGAGATTAGTCTGCAAAATTTGCAAGTGCTCCCTGTAACTACTTTATATTTTAATTTGCGATAATGTCCGTTCTGGTCCTATAAAACAATAAGAGTGTACTGATATTAACGCTATTATAGTAATAGCTGATTTAATCACACGATGGTCTATGCCATCCTGCAGACTGAAGGTGTGTCACTTACAAAGCAACTGTTTCTTTCCGCATGATACAGCCAGCTGGCTACCTGCATGATCTAAGAGTGTGCTAGACCGAGACAAGGGTACTTTACTCGACTGTGATGATTGAGCTATATCCTACACCGCAAAGAGGGAACGTCATCCCTTTCTGGCCACTGGATGTGACCTCGACACATGTTTGTATACTCCACACTTGTGATTGCCAGACACACGGCCCCTTTTTCGCTAGTTTCTGCATGCAGTTTTGAGCTCCCTCCGGCAGACCATCTCCCCCGTCTCCTCGTCAAGCTGGACCTGGGTGGTATTTCCTTCCATGGTGTGGGTCTTTGTGTCCGCCTGGTCGCCACTGCAAATTCGCTGTTCCGATGTAATGGGGCTAACAAATAATCGAGCATGGGGAGCCGCTTCAGTGATTCTGCGTGAATTTTTTTTTGCTGAGTCAAAAGGACATCCAAAACTTTGTAACTGATTGAATATCAGAAAAGCTTTTCGGCGGAGTAGTGCCCAGCAAACGCCATTGATGACTGCCTGTAGATAGAATCTCATCTATTTGTCACTGTACTGACCCTTCGTGGCTTGCTTGCGGGCTTGTATAATTATGCATGTTTTCGAAGGGTCTCCACGTCCTACCACGCAGCTGTAGCACTGCGCCTCAAAGAAGCTGCCGGGCTTCATGTAGTAACAGGAAGTGCTGGAGACCGATAGCAGTACAAATATACTGGTAGAAGGCCAGAGTCAAAAGAGGAAACGTAAATTATCCAGATGCGAACGATTGACAATGAACGGGCTCATACATATTTCGTCCCATGCCCGTGGAAATTTCCCAGTATTATACACTCGTATATCGCGCTCTCCACATACTTTCTTCCTCCCGCCCCTCAGAATATTATGTCATGCCCAGACCACATTGTGTCAAACTGAGGTCTCATCGCGAGATCATCTAAGCCTCCAGAGCTGTGCTCCCAATCAAAATCTGTGCCACCAAGCATCCCATCCGTCACATTCATTGTCGTATTGCTCACTATGAATTGACCCAAAGAGTCCAAGTCTCTCCATGAAAACCCACTTAATGGATCCATGTCCATGGCAGATTTCGCTGGTAGTGGCGGCACAACTCGCTCTTGTCCTTCAACATGATCTACCGCGGGCTCTAGCGGTTCGGCGATTGAATCGTTAC
The DNA here is from genome assembly GCA_032433595.1 of Conoideocrella luteorostrata. NCBI lineage: Eukaryota > Fungi > Ascomycota > Sordariomycetes > Hypocreales > Clavicipitaceae > Conoideocrella > Conoideocrella luteorostrata. The sequence goes on from JASWJB010000342.1 coordinate 2,152, forward strand.
GTGCGGCGGACTTACTGGATTGTTTCGCAGACGATTTTCGCCAAAGCAGCCGAAGCGATGTAGCGTATCGTCTCCCGAGACTGTGTGGGTTATTCGACGTTTTCTGTAGCTGCGTAATCGTACCGTGAATGGCGCGTTGCACTCCACGATCACCCTCGCTACTGATAGCTCCCGCCAGTCTCGCCTGTGTTCCTGTTAATAATTTGACTTCGCAAGGATGATTTCACACAACGGCTTACCTTGAACAGGAATACAGCAGCATAGATAACGTAAAGGCAATACTTGAGTGGCATGCACTTTAAGCCGGCTACAGGGTCGATGAAGCTGTTCAAAATGCTAAGCAGTGAGTTTGCGGCGTCGATGGACTCATAGATGAACCGTGCATCTGGTTTTCCGGCGATGTTGGAAAATAAGGGCCCACTGGATTTGCCAGACCCTTCCTCGGAGTTTCGAGCTGCCGCACGGTTCAAGTTCGCTTGGAAGGCGAATGCATTGATATAGAGCCGCAAAAACTCAAAGGATAAAACTAAAGATGCTTTGACAGGAGGTGTAACTAAGAAGAGACAGATATTAGCTTATTTCCCGCAGAGCCTTTTACACGAGGCGAGACCTACAACTATGATTTGCCCATGTGAGCTTCCACTTCCGCAGCAATGAAGCAAAGTCATCCTGTTCTCGAGGGTTAGTGTTATTTATTCTCCCTCCGAGCTCATCAAGGCACTCACAATGTATCTGACGTATTCTCCGCCGATGTAGAGCTGCTTCCTGTGACTTGAAGATGAGTATAAAATGTCGTGAGCATTGCTAATAAGCTGCGTCAGCTCAAGATGCGCTTGAAATAGAAGTCCCATATTGTCTGGGCCAAGCTCTTGTGCGTGCAATGTCGGAAAGTCAGCAGCTCGCAAATGGAGAGCCGGTCCTGGGCCGCGTGACCAGAAACCTTTCCCAAGTCTGATTGAGACCTGCCGATCACTCATGTAACACGCTGCAAAATTGGTTAGCAGCGCATTCAAAGAAACATAGCACATACTTGTCGACCTACCTGCCCAAACCACACGTTTCCGGCTCATCTCGGGGGTGATTTTACCGTCGTCTGGCACAAGTGCCGTTTGCTCAAGCCTTTGCAGATAGCCGAGCCTGATAGCCAACCCCACGAGCATCCAAGCGCCATGATCCTCCTGGCCACAGCCAATGGCGGAGTTTTCTTGGGGGCGCTGTGGTGCCCATTCTGCTAGAATGAGGAGAGCCTCAACAGAGCCAATGGAAGTTGAGCCAGCGTAGATCAGATTTGACATGAAGCTCTCGATATGCCTAGAGCACGCGTCATACACTCGAAACCAAGTTGGGTCGTCCTTTGAAGCCACAGTAAGAATAGCTGTTAGGAGGTGAGGCTCCTTCTCTGCCCATTCGGATATCGGAACTTGCTCAAATATGCTACTATGTGCAACTGGGAAGAAGGGATGATACTTTTCATGATACCTAGTAGGGACATGACATGGGTCAGCGACGTGTGTTCACCTTTAGTAAGACATCCACTCAATTTGCCTACCTCTTTAAAAGGAACGACGCCTCTGAATGTGACAGGATGCCATCATCCAACGGGGGATAACGGCAGACAGCAGCCTTGCCTACTGTTTGCTGCATTCCGTCGACATGACGCGTGTTGGAGCCTCCTTGGCCGGCGGCGGCGTGACGTTGTCTACCCGGATCCAAGTCGGCAACCTGGGCGAGCAGGTCAAGGGCATCAGAAGGATTCAAAAGGTCTGTAGAGGCTATATGGCCCTCTAAGCCATCTGAGCTCGTCCTTGAACCCGTCATTTCTTGTGCGGATCCGCCTTCGGGGCTATCCGCTCTCCAGTTGCCGGTATGTTGTGGAGAGGATGGCCATCCTTGTATCCCTCGTGTATCACTTGGCTGGTGACCAGGACGAGGTTGACTTGAATGCCTGCTCTGATACTCACTTTCGTCGTCGTCATGGGTGGTACTAGGTGGCCGTTGAGCATCCGAGGCCGGACCGGCATCGGTATCACGGTTTGCTTGCTGAATGGCAGAGTTACGCACGCCCTTGATTCTACGACCGCCACGTCTCGACTTTGCTAGCACGCACTCTAACTGTTGCTCGACGCATCGACGACATGGAGGCAAGCCGGACATGCCTTCCGAATCACTGCTCACCATTAAGCGTCAGTAGGCGGCGGTGCTAGTAGCTTCACGGGTCTGCGTCAGTGACTAGGGGATATTGGTTTCGGTCTTACAGGTCACATTTCGTCTTGCGCATTCGACAGGATAGGCATGCACGCGATACCCGCTTGGCCCTTGACCTCGCCATTCTGGAGGTCGGCGTCTGAGTCGGCTGCGATTCCATCGGCTAAAAGCTTCGATAGACACGGGCAATGGAGTCTTTAAGTTCTATCAAATGCCGCGACGTGATGGTGTATTAATTAGTCTGTTTCGAGTTGCGGGGTACTTTCCGCGGTGGAGTTGTGGTCAATAGCCGTGCGCACGAGACTGGCCACCAGCTGGTGCCCAAGGTGGCCAGCGAAGTGTAGCGTTGCGAAACACTTGGTGGTAACCCCCACCGACCCATCCGCCACTGACACTAGTAATGAACATAGCTTGGAACGCTTGGAACTCACTTTGGCTCGGGTTCTCCTCTCATTTTTGTTCATTTTTGTTCATCTTCTTTTTCATTCTTTCCTCCAAATGACTGAATAGACCCTACTGGAATAGGCCGAATCTCCAATACAACAAAGTTCAATTTCTTATCATTCAGAAACATGGGTTCGACTGCAAGACCTGGTGTTTTGATGCTCGGCATCATACATCATGCACATACTGAGTTCGATACGATCTCTGAAGTCGCTGACGTTAAGGTTGGTTTTACCAGCAATAAGCAAAAAAAAGAAGATCCCCTCTCATTCATGATGAATCAAACTGACAAATCGGCCTTTTCTTTAGCAAGTGACATCAGGGAATAGAGAGGAATTCATTCGTGACTGCGACAATGGCAAGTACGACAATGTCGTGGCTATTTCAAGAACATATGACTCTGTCCAGGTAGAACTCATCTGCACACAAAGTCTTTGAACATAACTAACTGGATTGGGAGTACAGCTCACGGGGCGATTCGATGCTGAGCTTGTCTCGCGTCTACCTACCTCCGTTAAGTTTATATCCCACAATGGCGCAGGCTATGATCAGATCGATGTCCAAGCCTGCACTGATCGAAGTATGAATTCACCGAATACTATGCCTAGAGATGCCGCCCCCTAACAATCTATCCATGCAGAAATTTCCGTGTCCAACACTCCCAAGGCAGTTGATGCTGCTACTGCAAACACAGCAATCTTCCTTATGCTCGGTGCACTACGACGTGTATGGATTCCCCAGCAAGCCCTTCGCGATGGTCAGTGGCGTGGCGCCAGCCCCCTCGGCCGTGATCCCCATCACTTGACATTGGGTATCCTCGGAATGGGCGGCATCGGAACTGCAACTGCCAAGCGTGCTGCCGCTTTTGGATTCAAGTTGCAATACCACAATCGAAAGCCCGTGGCCGGTCTGGACAAGGAATTCGCAACCCGGGACGTGCCCCAATATGTCAGCTTTGAACAACTGCTCAAGACCAGCGACATCATCTCAGTCCACTTGCCATTGGGCCCGGCCACCCAGGGTCTCATTGGCCGCAAGGAGCTCAGCTCGATGAAGGACGGTGTCATCATTGTTAACACTGCTAGAGGAGCCATCATCGATGAAGCAGCTTTGGCCGAGAGCCTTGAGTCTGGAAAGGTGTGGAGCGTTGGCTTGGATGTTTTCGAAAAAGAACCCGAGATCAACCCAAAGTTGATCAAGCATCCTGGAGCCGTCTTATTGCCTCATATTGGTACCGCCACGATTGATACACAGGTATGTTGACTTTGTTGACTTCTGAACGGCTATGATTTCCAGCTCTGACGTGGTTCTTTTCAATAACAGAAAGACATGGAGATTTTGGTCATCGATAATGTGAAGAGCGCAATAACTAAAGGTAAACACCTGACACAAGTACCGGAGCAGAAACCGGCTTTGGCAAAAGTATAATATAATGCAAGGAACTACAAGTGCTAGAAAAACTATGACATTCGATGTTAAATAGGGATAGATGTCTCAATAGACGCAAATTGACAAAGCAATAAAAGTGCGTTCATGCGTTACATGTCGTGACAACAGCAGTTGTAATACTAACTAACCCCCTTTCCTTTCAATACATATCTCGCTTCACTTTAGTCCCCCTGTAAGAAGTATATCCTGTCCCGTCATGTATCCAGTTCTAGCGAACCTATGACACAATTAGCCGCCTGTATGCCAGTGTCTGGAACCTGCGAATACTCACATAGCAACGACATTGGCCACCTCTTCCGGAACACCTAGTCGATGAATTGGAACGCTGCTGGCAATTGCGAGTCCAGGATCAGATTCTCTTAGAGCTTCCATATTGCAGTTTGACTCCCACGTTCTGTAGTCGTGCGTGTTAGCTTGCCCATCATGCTGAACGTTTTTGTTCACCTACCGTTCCTTGGGAGTAGGAATCATGCCAGTTGACCCGATCATAGCTGGTGAGACCTTTGAAATGTTAGCATCAGGTGAAAATGACCAAACGACTGAATGACTAAAATGATAGGAAAAACGTACCACATTGACTGTGACACCTTCTGGGGCTAGCAGGGTAGCCAGGTTCAAGCCCATGGAGCTGCGATTTGTCAGAGAAAACCTTCCGGTCGCAAGCGGTGTCGATTATCAAGGATAACCATCTTACCTCAAAGCACCTTTGGAGGCTGCATAGTGACATCCATTCAATCCACTTCCCCGACTCGCAATACTACCGACAAGAATCACCCTGCCCCATCCCTCCGCTCGCATACCTTCTACACACGACTTTGTAACAACAAACTGACTGCGGATATTCACTTCCATCATTTCATCCCAGTCTTGCTCTTCAATGTCCTTGACATCGCGGATACGCCGTCCCAGTCCGGCATTTGCCACCAACACAGTAATGGCATTATGTTTTCCGGCAACGTCCGGCATGCGCAATACTCTGGAGACGAGCGTGCGCGTGGACTCCCGGCACGTAAGGTCCGCTTGGGCAATGGTAAATAGTTGAGATGGGTGAGTTTGTCGGAGTTCAGCCGCGAGTGCTTCTGCTTTGTCCTACGCTATTGCTTAGATCTGCTTCCTGCCTGCCAGGATGGTAAAACCAACGTACCTTGCTGGAGGAGTAGTGAATGACGATATCGCAACCTTCGGATGCTAACGCTTTCGCGCAGGCCGAGCCTATTCCACCACTAAATGTTGGTGGTCCTCGTTAGATTGAAGAATCATGCTTGTGGTGTGCGCTCAAGCGACAGACCTTGCGCCAGTAACTAGGGCCAAGCGACCATGTAGATCATTGTTCGCTGATTGCAGATTGAACACGGTCATTTTAACAATGGCGAGATATCTCTGAAGTTCTGGCGTTTCGAGGCTAAGCAAAGCTGTGACTGTCCTGTCGCAATACGGTTACGTTTTTAAGAGATCAAATCTATGGCTTTGTAGTCGGTCAATGCTGTAACCTGCGGGGACCGGACTGTTCGCGGCTAATCGAACGCCAAGGCAAAAAATGTCGGCGGTAAGCTGACAACTCGTGCAGACACCATGCAATATCGGCATAGGGACAAAACAGTCTCGCCCATCGTTAGATTGATGGTAACATAACCCGTCGGCATTTGACTAGGCGGTGTTTGGTCCTGAAGTGGCGCACTTCGCCCCGAGAGATCTCGCTTTAGCGCAGCACCTCGTCCCCAGGTCTGCCCCAGACTTCTCCATAAAATCGAAACAAGTTACCATTGTGCTCTGAGTTTCCTTGGGCTACAAACAACAGTGTCTTTTAATTAGGCCGCCTTGGCTAAGTCTCCACTGACCAGTAACAGTTCAGATAGGTCTGCAATTTTCGCTTCTTTGAGATCGTTGCACTCTTGCAAATATCAGGTGGCGTGACTTCTCTACGACTCCTATTTTCTTTGCAGCCTCCAGCATTGAATACTATCGTTTGTCTGGTATTCTCAAACAAAGCGTACCTCTCTTGGGGAGGCCAAAAGACCAACACAGTTTAAGTTTGCCTCACGTATCTCTACTTCAACTCTACAAACATTTGTCTTAGAGCAAAGTATTTCCGTGGTTGGTTTGTTCAGAGTGTATTAAGAGCAGTGTAAACGACGATACCACCGCTATGTGTGAAACTGATACTCTTAAGCTCATCTAGGCGTTCGGGAGCTGAAAACTCCAGATGATGCGGTGTTCCTAGAAGTAGATGCCCCCGCAGCCGAACACTTTTGCTTGCACATATAGCGGGCAACCTTCATACGTCAAATAATAAAAAATAGCTCCGTATACGAAAGCAAGCCTATTCTTGGCATCAGTACATGAATCCACTTCTCCGGGCCGTTGCGATATTCGTCGGCATTACCGTACACGTCGGAGACGTCGACCATGGTTAGTCGAAGATAGTTGACACTGCATTTGACCCTATATCTCGCTCTCTTATATGTTATGTTCGCGTATCCATATACATAGAAGAAGCTGGCATCCCGTTAGTTACTGGTCACCTGTGGGGCTTTGGTTTCATCCAGTTGTCGCAAAAGGCTATAATGATCCGTCGCAAAATTTCGCCCGCAACGTCGTCTTTGCATCGGAATAGGTTCCTACCTGGACTTGTTTGGACAATAAGCACTCCGTTTTCCTTTATTCAAGTCTGGTTCCCGTAAATTATTGCAAAACTGATGGCATCCAAACCACTCTCCAGTACACACGAGAGATGGTCATTAATGACCTGGTCCAGCTACGGTTCCCAGCTCGCGCTTCCTTGCAATACCTAGGCAGCTCGTTTGGGTCACTGATGCCGATATCATGTAGGTCTTCATTCATCGCCTGCAGAGCTCGAATGATAACACACTTGTCGAAGTGGACGCTGTGAAAAATTGCAAACGGGGAAGGCCATCGACTGACCAGCGAACCAAGCGTAGCTCCATCCTTAGCTTCTCGCCACCAGCAGTCGACAACCAAAAAATAGATGGATACAATTTGTGAAGGTGCGAAATTGCTCTGCCTCGTAAGGTACATAGGTAATTGGTGGATATGAGGCTGACTAGTGGGCATTGAAATGACCGTTTATGCAATTTGATCTACAACTCGAAACTGAAGAGGATAAACTGCATTCAATGAGCTGTAAGGTTGCCGTACAACGATTGGCCAATTTGGCTTGTCAAGCAACAGCAACTTGGTGGGCCAAACCGCCTCAGTTCGACACGCGCTGTTGAAACAACATCTCCCGTGGCCTGACGCGCTGTGCACGTTCGTGCGGAAAAATGCAAGTAAGTACAATATACTGCCACAGTTTAGGCATAGCTTGGCTTACATCCCCTTAATCTATTCGTAAAAATTAGGCATGATCCTATCCCGAACCTTGAATGTTTCTTCGAAACTCCAAATGATCTCGGTATTTGCACCTCGCATCGTGGAGAGTGGCTCAAACAGTAGCAAGGTCCAATGTGGCCATAAGCAAAAGATACAATGCAATCTGCCACGCTATTTACAGTCAAAAATCTCTATGTGCTTGTGAAAACCGTTCCAGGAGGAAGTGTTGTCTATCCTTGACAGTTTGATATGATTTGCGCTACGCTGCGAATGGATGGTGGTGGCGCGAGTAATTTGATGATTTGTGTAGTTTAGCCGTTGGTTGTAGAACATAATCGCGCAACGTGCTCAAAGCCCATAGAACTTGCATTGACGAGGAATTTATAGAAATACCGCATCTGCCCGTGCCTTTGGATTCATTAATCAGAGCCAAGATTGCGAGACCAACCAACCAGCCAAACACAATAAATACTACTGCCAAGACTAAAGCCTATTCGGCAAAACTGGAGTCAAAGTTTTTTCACCCTGTGTAACTGCCACTATGCTTTCAGTTTTCTTCGCAGCTTCCTTACGGCTCATATGTCATCCGAGCTACATTGCAGCAAAGGCTCGGATACCTGCCCAAAACTTCCTAGAGAGGACCCTATTTCCAACTTTATAACTTATAAGAACGAGTTAGCACTTTCCCTATGACTTTGCTCTCTTTGATGCATATATATCCATGCTACTATTCTTGAAACTTACGCTAGAAAACTAGTGATTGTGCCACTGAGTTTACACCTGGCCAATTCACACGCATACGTAAATTATGGAAAATATATCGACTGTTAAGGACTCGAGCTTAAGCTCGCGTCTCTACAAGCGCGCGCTGCTGGCCAGAGCGAAGGGGGCAAGACAGGCGTACCCCTGTCAGGAGCACACCTTAGCGCGTCAGTCTAGCAGCGCAGAGAAGAGAGGAAGAGAGCTTCTCGCTCCCTTCCCCTTTCCCTTCTCTTTCCTTAAGCTTATAGATATTACAATTGACGCTTGTTTGCAGAAGCCCCAAGGCCAGTCCATTACATCGGCAACCCTTAGCATATCTATGTGGGATGGAAGAGCACAAGATGGATGGTGTGCTAACCAAAGTCTGCCGTCAATGAAACGGCGTGGTACATCATCTGAGTGCACCCAAAAGTTCAAGGACGAGGTCCCTGTTAGCGTACTCCAAGCGACAGCGGCAGTTTTTTTTTTCGATGTTTCACAGCTGCTGATTGTTGCGCTGGCTTTTGCTTGGACTGGAGATTATAGTTAGCGAGGCTGGACAACGTGCTGTGTGATCCAAGTGTGCATGCTGGAGTGTATGGGCACTTTGACAGAAAGACTTGGCAGCTGTCGATTTCTGATAGTGATGCACGGAATTATAGATTTACCTGCTTTTAAACAATTACAACTTGTAAGCTTTTTAGAATACGCAGTAGACTGGCTGAGTCAACTACTAGTAGACGCCGTGCAATGTATGTGCACACATAAAAACTAGAAAGAGAGGAGGATGAGGGGTTTTTTTTTAAACAAGAAAAATTACTCCTGATTGATAGATGTGAAGCTGTATCATTCCGCGTTTCCTGTGTAAGCGACGTTTCTCCTCGTCGCCTGACGGAGCGGACTATTTTCTGCCTATGATGGCGAGGCGCAAATGTAAAGGCATGCATATGTACAGTGCAATTGGCTTTTAGCCCAACCGAGTAGAAATGGTAGCTGCATCGCAAAGCCACTCTCCGCAACATTCGCTGCTAGAAACATCACAGCCTCTTGCTATGGTTGCCTTGATCAGAAAGCGTCCTGATCAAGACGTCTCTGAAACAACGTAGGAGAACTGACGAAGCCAATGAAATCCAGGTACACATAGGAATTGAGATGATTCCAAAACGAAGGCATCGCAGGTGAGATATCTCAGAGGCTCACGACTGAAACCTTGAGCTCTCAGCCTTGGCAAGAAACCAAACCGATGAGATGATGTGAAGCCCATTCCAAGGACCTACGAGACCCGGCATTTAGAATCTCAAGTCCTTGAGTCAGGTCTATGATGATGAACAAAGGTAGGACAAAGGTAGGACGGGGGCCGGTCGCCGTGGCGGCAAGTTTACGTCGTGCGACAGGTAACTGCCACTTTCTCTCCACGAGCAACAGCAAGTTCCGCATTGGCCACCGAGCCTCTCGATGTGCGCTTCTCGTTGAGACCTCTCGCCTTCATGTTCAAGTATGCTGACTAGTATGTATCAATGCGTGAACGTAGTGCATTGATACAAGCAAATTGAACTGGACGGTCTAGAACGCGTCGTTATACGCCTACGATGGGGGTTGAGCGCCATACTGCTCACAAGGTCTGCGCTTGAAGCCCAGGTCATTGTAACTTTCCAGGCAAGCCAATAAGAAAGGCGCAGCCAGCGCATTTCTGGTTTTCATAATGATAAATGTTAGATGAACGGTGTAGCACCTATCACCCAAAGTCTCGACGTGCACCGATCCCAAGTCCAACGGCTCTTAAAGTTAATTAGCCAGAAAATTGTCGAGTGACGTAGTTCCCGTAGCGGAGTGGTTACCGCGTGACTCTTATAGGCTAAGGATTTTCACACCTTTAGTTTTATGTTAGAAATGTCAAGGTCCGGGGTTCGACCCCCCGCGGGAACAATTTTTTTTCCTTTTCTTGGCATTGTTCATGGCCTCTGAGACCAAGTTAAAAATATTTTTTGGACTCGTAGGTAGTAAAGTTATGATTTACTCTTGCATGTCACGCACGCACAAATTGATGTTGCTTTAATCATGTTTTGGAAAAGGAGGCGAGTTAGTGTGCATGCGAAAAAGCACGGCCTTCCGGGCTGCTTATTTAAAAAAGTTAGCATCGACAATGAGCATGTGGTCTTGGTCTGTAAATTTGGAATGCTCAGTGCCAAATTGTATTGTGAGTAGATATTCCAACGGGGCCTGTCACATAAACCACCTTAATTCAATAGCTGTTGGATGGGCTGCTCGTCACTTGCAAGGTGGCAGTGCCGTCTAAATAAACCAGGTGTATTGTTTAGATTCCCCGTAGATTCACAGTGGCATAATCAAGCGGTTTTGGCCCCAACGCAGTATAATTCAGCGCCCATACTTGATTCACTGCAAATAAAAAAAGTGAGTTGAGGAGCAAGTGATTGCGATGTTGCTGCCTTGTTCCGTTTGATCTGCTACCCAGGTATATATAATCACCAATATTTCCGCTTCGCCACGAACTCTGGATCAGATAAAACAAAATAATCTCCCTCTTTTGAGCAAGATCATTCTACTCAGATCCCAAGAACAAAGAAATTGAACACAGTCACTACCACATCAACAACATACAAGGAAGCCTTCCAATGACGGTCCCATCTGTGCAAACCGTGTCAGCACCTCATGATGAGGAGCGTTCCGCGTTCAAACGCGTGAAGAACATGAAATGTTTCGAGCGTTTCACTGACGACATAGGAGACAAGCTTATCGAGTTCATTGACCAAATCCTCAGTCAAGAATCCACCGAGCCCGATGCGGCCAAGCGAAATGAACTAGCGGAACTTTTCCTATGGCACGCCGAGTTTGAGTCTGAACGCATGGGTGAAGAAAAAGGGAAACCCGAGAGCGATGAAGAAATGAGAGCAATCATTGCCAAGCTGGAGACAACCTTCGGCACTGTCGCCGGGAAGGAAGCCAAGGACGCCACAAAGTCCCTGTATGAACCCCTGATCAAGCGGTTATCCATCAAGAAGAATAAGCTGTCGCGGAGCCGCCGTAATGAATCGCACAAGGAGTAACGCGGCTGTCGGCATGGGACGTTTATCGAACCCGCAAAGATGAGCAGAGAGGCATGAGAGGAGAGCAAGAACGGGCAGCGCAAGGTTCGCTTTCGGAATGCATTATGACATTGATGGTCTTTAATTATCACACGGACTCGGAGCATTTAATTTTGCACAATACATGTCGCTCTCGTGGATTTCAACACGAGCAACCGCAAATAACGTGTTTCTTGAATGTGATTCGTGCAATTGACTTTGTGTGATCTCTGCTACAATATGCAAGAAAGAAAACTTAGATACCGAGCAAAGCCCCCTTTGTCGATGGCGCCAACTTGGCTCGCAGCAGCCGATTCTCATTCAAAATGAAGATTTCCCCATTCCGCCCAAAACAGAAATTGGCAGCGCCGCCTTCTACGAGGATTTTACCGATGAGAACACCCGCAGGCGACCAGATGTTGATGCCGTCCCCGCACCCACTGTACACGTTGCCGTGAACATCACATTTTACGCCGTCCGGGATACCTGTGTCGGGCATAGCGAAGAGTCGTCTATTGGTCAAAAAGGGCCCGTTGGCGGAATTCGTAACATCAAAGGCGTAGCTAAGAATAGCGTTAGCAAAAAACCAAACATTGGTCGGAGGATGAGGCAGTGTCTCACATGCTGGATGGCCGAGTGAGGTCCTCGGTACCATCGCCGTGAATCCGATCAGTGTCAGTGACGTAGACGGTCTTTTGATCCGGACTGAAGGTGATACCATTAGGCCGGCCGAAGCCGTCGGCTATGACCCGCACCGAATTGTGCTTGGGATCGAACCGGTACACTTGAGAGGGCAGCCGAGGCTTTGGCCGAATGCCCTGTTCAGAGCCGTAGATAGGGTCGGTGAACCAAACGGAGCCGTCAGAATGGACGGCCACATCGTTTAATGAGTTGAAGTCCCGGCCATAGAACGAAGTTAGAAGCAGCTCTGACTTGTACGGTGGCTTAGACTCCATGAATGCAAGCCCCCCTGATGTATTCAAGGTTCCTTGAGCGCAAAAGAGCACCCCGTCCTTGTAGTTGACGCCGCCGTTCGCCATGGGTACATGGTCTGTCTGGACTTCTTCCAAGCGAATCGACTTCGCGTCATTAGACGGCGGCAATGAGACGCGGGTAATCTGAATGCGCTGCTGCTCGGTTACAGAGTCGTTGAATCGGTTGCTGGTAATGAACAATGTGTTGTCTTTCTCGATGAAGACGCCTCCTTCGTGTGCAAATGGGTGGCTTTTATTCTCGTGGAGCACTTCCAACGTTGGAGAGGAGCCAAACAGCTGTTTGACGGGTTCTTGGAAGACGGCGAATGACGACGCATATGATACTGCTGCCGCTGCCGTAGATGAGGCTGCCCAAAGGCTAGACGTGAGACTCATTACTTACACGGGGAAGATGAGTGGCTAGTTACAAGACAAGGAAGCCGACCATGCTGAATTACAAAAGCTTAATACAAACCGCACAATGGGGACGTCCGTGATTTATTAACCGAGCTAAATTTTACCTTTATTTCTTCTTTTCTAGAACTTGTCAAAGGCTATCCGCTTCTAGTTAGAGTGCTTGATAATGGGATGCGATGCGACTCGAAGACGGTCAAAGAGCTGACCTGCATGTGGGCCAGCCCCAGTAATTCGGTAATTGCCAGGACATTTGCCGCCAGTATCTGTATGTATGCAGATGCATTGCGGGCCAAGCTCATTTACTTGTACACGGACTCCTGCCGAATTAGGCTATGATTGAGTCTGAGTTTGGCGTCGAGTGTTATAAACACCGACGAAAGACTTCTGCACGATTCAGCTCGCGTTACAGGGAAAACAGTGCCATGAATGTCAACGTGTAAAGTCCCGTCCCAACCCAAAAATAAAAATAAAAATAAAAATAAAAGAGAATGGGCTACCCTAGCCGAACTAGGGTGCACCAGGCCACCCGACTTGCCGAAGCTAAATGATGCGCCGCAAAAACGGGAACTTGTCCAAGAGCACCTTTGCCAAGCCGAACGAAGCACATACATTTACGGCACCCACACCAACTGTGAGAGCAGACGGGCCTAGCCACTTCCAAACAGAGCTGTGATATGCTAGCACGCTGTCCAAAGCCACCTCAGCCGTCACAATGACTACCATGTGAACCAGAAAGGCGCCGTAGGAGTACCTTGGCTGAAACAGTGTGAACGTTGCTGGTCGATTATGCCACCTGGAAAAATGGCTTACAAGGGCCGGACCTATGGTTATAAAGGAGAATTCGTTCCAGATTGCGTAGAGAAGTGCGGTTGCATTCCACCCGCCCGATGAGTCTCTGACTGCCGCCACGAACCAGTCTTGACCGGCTTCGCGGCGGAAAAGGTATGGCAGCCAGATTGCAGGCACTGTGAGGAGAGACATAGAGATAGCTCTGGCAAGTGGAGTGCTTGACTCGCCGAGTCCGCAGCATCGAGACGAACATGACTTCGCTCTTCGCTCTTCCTGGATTGATGCATGTCCTATGATGTATGCCAACACATATTGAGGTGCATATGCTGGCTGCAGTCCAGTCAGTTTGATGGTTACGCCGACTGGATAGTACAACCGGGTCACGAAACTTAGCCCGGCGGTAGCGATCCATCCATGACGTGCCAGCAATGTATACCAGCTGGGAGCTTTGTCAATATTTTTGGTTGCCGATAACCCCTTCTTTTCGTTGGTTTCCGCTCCGAGTCCAGGCCTTGTTTTCCAGCACGCGGCAGCAACATCCAACACCAGCAGGTTCGCAGTATACCAGACAACCCCGCGAACACCACGGAGCGTCGAGAAATAGTGACTCAGTCGGCTGGCGGCGGCACCCAGGGTCCATTCATGGGGAGAAATCAGAGACAGAAACGGATGAACAACCAAAGTGTACAAGATAGCAGGCAGCCCCAGCCTCAGACACTTGGAGTGGATAAAGTGCCATCTCGTTCGAGCAGGATCGCCATCTATCCGCTCTAGCGACTGTGCCGAGACATGACCTGATATCCAGAAGAAAAGGCCCATGAAGAAGGACTGGTTGAGTGCGACTAGCAATGTGAGCGGAATTGTAGCCTGAGGGAACGCCAGCTTGGCCAGGGCGGATTGAACTGGGTGTCCGCCAACGGCTCCATATGCGATGGCTGTATGATGCACGATGACAAGGCCGGTCAAGAAGGTGCGCAGATTGTCGAGGTCATGGCGTCGCAGTGAAATGATGCAATTTGATGTAGAAGTCATATGTGCGAGCGTGGGCGTGCGATTGCTTGTTGATGCAACTGCATTTCCATGGGAGAGGAATTTTCAATGTTCGTCTCTGCACTAGGGAAGACGGACGTTGTTCAGCTGGAACTCGTTCTTCGCATCAGGTACCCGCGCATTCGTTGCGTAATCTTGTCACGGATCCAAGCTCACTTATTTTAGCGTTGGTTCGCAGATGATGCGTCTGTGCATTTATTATATTTTTAGTACTGGGTCGCTGAAACTACGCCCGACGACGTAATCATGCTGTGTATTAATGTGCCAAACACCTCGACTTGGAGCAACGCTGCCTTGCTAACGAACGCGTTGCGGCAGCCCTCTCCATTTATGAATAATCTGATAGTACTAGGAAAATAAAGAAAGAAATTTCACAGTCACTTACTAGAAGAGTTTCACAGAACTACAGTGACACAACAAAAGCGTCATCTACGTACAGGGCAGATCCTCCAGCAGACACACTCACGGTATTTGCAGAGCCGCTACTCTGAGCCTTTGCTTGCACGGCGTTTCCATCCAACAGAGCCCTCGCATTTCCATCCGAACCAATCGTCACCTCCAAGATACGCCAGTATCCTACATCAGCAGCCGCAACGGCATCCAAAGACACAACATATTTGCCCACCTGGACGGTAGCCGCTGAACCACCAGTCGATGTGAACAGCAGTCCTACATCGAAGCGGACACCTGAGGATGATGGCTGATACGCACGAACCAGCTTGCCACCGGCGGCGAGCTTGGCAGACTGTCCCAGATCTCCAGCTGGGTCGGCCACAACAGACACACCCGAGGCGGCGGTCCATCCCGAGGTGGTGCCCTGATCGAAGGTGCTAATCCATTGAGGCTCCTGGGTAGTGCCGCCGCTGTAAAAGCCTTGGTTCTTGTTACTGATCGTTGGGTTGCCAAAGAAGTCCTGTGCCGCGTCGCCGTTCACCGCAACAGCCGAGTTGAGGGCTGGCGACCCGGCAAGCAGGACGTAAGCGTTAGGATCGCGCAGCCCCGGAGCGGCCAAATTAGGACCTTTGGTGTTGGTGTTTGTAGCGCCGGCATAGGTATCTATGGATCCATAGAATATGTTGTTGTCGACCTTGAATGCAGAACTGTTCAGATTCCAGGTCCCTTTACCCGATCCGACTTTTCGAATGATGTTGTCGGAGAAGAGCACGTCCAGTTTGCGGTTGTTTGGGCCGGTGACAATGGCTGAGGTGATGCCCTCTCCAATCGCTACGGTGTTCTTGTAGAACTTGCCGCCGACGAGGTCACCGCCGCAGATTTCAATCACTCGTGCCCGGTCGTTGACCGACAAGTTGTACCGGATGGTAAAGTTCTTGGTGGGCGTATCATAAGGGCAGAGAAGGAAAAAGCCTCCCTCGTTATCGTGAGATACGTTGTATTCGTACACAGTACCTGATGAAGAATGATCCACATCATAGGACATTCCTGAACACGAGTGAGTGAGTAAACAAGGATTTCGACAAGAAATATGTTACAGCAGGAAAGTGCCCATCAGCTAACATACCATCATTCGTTGTTTTGCCGCCAGAAACAACATTGTATTGAAACAGAGTTCCGTCTGCATTGGCCGTCCATATGCCCGCACTCACACCGCCGTTATTCAGATTAAACACGTGCACACGGTTGTGATGAACGACAGCGTTTTCATGCCCATGCACGACGATGCCGTCACCTCCAATATTAAACAGCCGGTTGTTGCGTATAATTAGCCCCGTTGAAGCCTTCCAGTTTTGGGAGCACAAACTCCTCCAAAATGCAGCTAGGGCATCTCTGCGACACCAGTTCGACCAAGTGTAGATTCCTTGACGGCCTACGTCTCGTATCACGTTGTCTTCAATCAGCAGGTCCCGAAAATAGGTTGGTGTGTTGTTGCCAGCCGCTTCCACGACGAGTCCGCCAGAAGCATTGGCATACTTTCCCACAGCCTTGTTGCCGCCGCTTGTAGAAGGCTTGTAGCCCGTCACGTCGTGAATGTATAAACGGCGAATAGTAACGCCGCGGACTTCTCCTGCGTCTTGGGCGTATAAATACACGCCTCTGCGGGCTGTCTTGTTGTTTCCGGGATTGGTGATCTCCAAGTCTTGGAGGGTGATGAAGGAAGGTCCCACTAGCAAGACACTGTTCAAATCGCTTGGCTTGGCTGAGACAATTGGGAGAGGCAGACTCGTGTCGCCGTATGATCCGATTGTAATTGGGGATCCTTGGGAGCCGCTCCTCTTGATAGTGAGCGTCTCGCTGAAGCGGGTGCCTCGCTTGAGAAGGACGCTGTCCCCGGGATTGAGGGAGAGATTGTCAATGGCCGATAGGGTATTGAATGGCGAAGACTGCTGGCCATTGCCGGAGGTGCTAGCTGAACCATCGAAGTAATAGTCTCTGGCATTGATGCCATAGGGCAATGCTGCCAAAAGTAGACACTGGGAGATAAAAGACTTCATCCTCTAAGAGTACTTCAGAGACTAGTGATGGAACGACGGCATATCATAACGAGCCGCCTCTCAGTATTATCGCAATGCGCCGAGTGTATCTCTTTATATAACATTTCTTGCAGGTTATTATGGTTGATCACATGCGGAGGAGAAAGCCATTCAGCCATCACAGTAACACTGACCTGCCTTAAAGACTGATGATTTGGACTCATTGTTGTGAGGTCGTGACTAAACAACCAAACAGCTGTCGCACTTCATCCCTGACTAGGTTTTGTCCGTCTTGCGCTAGTCTTGTCTTACTTGACGCAATGGCTGAATAGTAATTAGAGCCGATGCGACCGCAGCCGACGCGCCGACGCCAGCGCCGATTGGTCTAATGCAGTGGTTTCTACGGAGTAAAGTCCTACAATTTGCCGGAGGCGTCGGCTGCGACTCGAGCGCCGTTCCTTTCGAGACTTTAAGTCTAGCCTAGCTATTCTATCTCTTTGATGACCGTAAGGCCACAATCTCGTACCAAGACCCACAGGCATCCCTGTAAGCACAGGCGACCTAGAGTGACCTCTGGTAGTCCTCTGAATTCTGCCACACCAAAATAACACGCATCGCGTTTCATAACACTACCGACGATGAGTGGCACGCGCCAAAGCTCCCAACCAAGCCTGCATCGCAAGGCATCGCAGCAGGCCTCACAACAGACCTCACAACAGACCGTAATTCCTACATTCACGGGCGAATTCCTTATTGACGATAGTCATAGCTCACGCGAGCAAGCTGCTGATAACACCTGCCGGCCTACTGTTGCATAATGAGATAGCTAGATCTGACATAGGCTACGCTGGTCACTCACGTGACGGATCCGACGTATAAAAGGTCGAATCCAGCCCGTCAGTAGATAGATTCAACAAGAAACTTACAACCATCTGAGAACTGACTTGTGCATTGCTTTGTTTCGTCTTCTTTACTTGAATACTTATAATACTAATACTACAGCTAATATCGACAACTAACGTGTTACGTCCAGCATCCCACTGGTCGTATCCAGCACGTAACACCTACCTTCAATCCTGCTACTAGGCGAGGCGATAAATTTGAACCTTTCATCGTTGAAGCCCGCGATGCTGTGATTTCCTCACTGCCATCAACAGCATTGTCTCTTTTCCAGCAATTTATACCTGTACAACTAGTCGAAAAATGGGTTAGGTACACAAATGACCCTCTGTGCCCAGAAGTGACGCCGCTAAACCGGCCAGAAAACTAGACTACAAATTAGCCTTTTGCGCCTATTACAATCAATGAGGTATATCTATGAATTGCAATAATAATTTATATGGAAGAGCATAAGGAAAATTATGTTCGTAACCATTAGAGACCTCTAGGCTTAGTTAACAGTGTCCAACGCATTCTATTATTAAATTTATGCCTTAATACTGATTTGAGCAGCTACTTCACTGCTTACGAATTTATCCATTTTCAACAGCTAAAATAACGCCCTTCTAACAATGTGACGAGTATCTAGCCACATACAAAGCAAGTCTCTTGAATTATATAATCTAGGTATTTATCTCTCTGTGGATAAGTGTATAGTTAACTTTCAGGGAAGGTCTCTACAGACAACAACTGTCCCAAGTAAGCTAATTCCTCATAGCTTCAAAAATTAGCCAATTTGTGACGGCTGTGGTTGGTTCCCAAGGGATAAACCTAGTCGTGGTTTATGTTGGCAGAGGTTACAGGGCGTCGTACGTTCTGAGCAAGAGATGTCACGTCGCAATGTTTTAGGTGATCGGTAGATGCAGATAAACAATTGTAATGATTGAATGACTGTTGAAGACTGACTATCTAAGATATCTAAAGAGTGTAATTTGGCGGTAGCTATATAGTTGTGTCGCTCCATACAATATCTCTGGATCACTGGCTCACGCCGAGTTGGTGATCCTTTGCTGGCTCACTGGATCACGGTGCACCCGTGATCCAATCGCGATCACGTGACCTCTAGTCCCGGGTGACTAAGTGCCTTCCTGCATGGCCGCATCGCCGGGCCGCCATGTTGGCTGCTTCATAATGTCAAGGTCGTAACACAATTGCAGAAAGAGGTTATTTTCTAGCTTAGTTATAGCCAGAGCATTGCATTACATTACATTATAAATTACATTCCAAATTACAATAATTACATATAGAATTCTGTAATTATATTACATTACACAATACATTACATAAATTACATTACATGTGATGGACTCGAGCTGGATGCTCGGGTCATCCGGGGAGCACCCGGACCGGCCCCGCCTGGCCACCACTAAGTGTCCTAGGGTGTTAAACCTAGGACACACACAGGATACATATAGGTAGCGAGTAGGTTGAGATACGTAGACTTTCTTCTCTCTCTATAATTAATGTAAACTCTATTAACGCTAGTTCGCAGTAGCCACTAGGCCAGTCCATAACAAGGAATACTAGTTTATGTTAAAATATAACTTATTTAAGTATAAAGAATAATACTAGTAAAGCATTTTCTGGAACACCGCCGGAAAATAGAGGCTCTCCTTACCTTAACTTCTTCCGTACTAACTACAAACTCTGTTTTAAGTACAACAATAGCTCAAAAAGATATATCTACAAAATTTAGGAAGATATACAGATAGTTAATAATAGTGCATGTCATTTAGTTTTAAAGAGCTTATTAGAGATTCCTAAGTGGCAATTAAGATAATTAAAGGCTTGAAAGGCTATAGTAGAGTTGAGACATAAAGGTACAAAGGATGCTTAATAGAAGTGCTAAAGTGGGTAAAGATTAACGCTTATAACCCAAAGAGTACGGTTAACTATCTATTAAGGACATGTTATAACAAGGAAGCTATCTACTATTTAGCAATAGCGCACGCACTATAAAGGAATAGGGAGGTAGTTGACTCTATAATAGTAGCTATTAAGTGCACGCAATTTACGATCGAACTTGTGTAAGAAGTGTCTAGAGACTTACTCCGTATCCTATTTAGAAATATTAGGAGTAGCATTAGGCTACTGTGAAGGCGTATCCAGGAGAGAAGCAAAGCTGCTTTAGAAGTATAGCTAAGACCAAGCGGAGGACAAAATCATGATAGGAAACAGGCAAATATACTCTCTAACTTAATGCGAAAAATCGGTGCCTTATAGACAATAACGCGCGGGGGGCCTCCCCCCTCTTTTTTTTTCTTGCAGGGTTAGGGGGAATTACACTACGTGACCACTCTCTGCCATAGTCTAGGCACACAGATGTTGCACAATGAAAATAATACGTGCTGTCATGTCGGGAGTAGACTGATCGTTCCTGGTGCCCCGCCTAAGTGAAGTTCTGTGGAGGTGGTCAGACGCCAAGTGGGTAGTATCCTTAAATCCATTTGCAGGTACAAGGAACCTGTGGGTTGCACAGGGTTGTGCAATGATCTAGATCATCGGCTTCAAAGGTAATATATTAATAATTGTCTGTGTCTATCTAAGAAGAAGAAAAGAAGTCATAGTGGAAGGCACGATATCGCCGTATAAATATCGTGGCTTGAAGGTGACCACGTGACGGGCTCATAAGCTTCCTATTGTGCTTGGCGACATTCCAACAGAACCATTGTGGACACTATAAAAGTTACCTACTGCCATTAGACAGCACCCGTTTTGTGATGTTATACTCTGTGTGTTGAACGCTTCATTAAGCAGCAAAGTATAACGTTTTATAAGGCCTAACAAAGCACACTAAGCTCTTTTATGTGACTAAAATAGCAGCATAAAGAGTACAAATTGAGCTGAGGTCCATTTTACTTGAAAGCTACGCAGCTTTCTTATTCTTATCCCTAATACTTTGAACATTTTATTTGCCCGAAGATATACCCACTATGGTGCTAAAGAATGCCCTATCTTCCCCCAAACGGCTCTCATGCCAGCGGCTATTATTTCGTGAATTACAGGGCACATTGGACTATCGGAGACACAACGGTTATCCACGTCTTAACCTTCCTCTATAAAGCCTATAGCCATAATAGGGCAAGTCCTGCAGCGTCCTATGCTTCTACTTAGGTTTTGCACCTAAACTGACATAATTGCTTCACCGTAGTTTATTCTTTTTCGCATATTTGATCATATCTACAGAAATGGGCGGCTTGTCCAAGTAGTTAGACTCCCCCTGTCTTCCGTGCCTATTGTTTGTTGCAGGGCATGCGGACAGCGAAAACCTTAACTGCCGCAGGCGGCCTTGAGAGCTACGCAAGCTGCAATTAAATAGCATCAACATATCTATTTTAGGAGCTTAAATTGCATTGGTTGGCAAACTGGAAGTTAAGCGCTAAGATGGGAATGTACTTGTATACTCACACAGTGTCGATGAATTAATTTACTTTGCAGAATAGTTATTTACTATTACTGTAGCTATGTCATTAGAGCATGCATTATCACCAGCGCTAGTTTCCGCTGATGTGAATGACTCCTTACACTCTTAGACGTTTCCTTATTAGCTTTAAAAAAGCGGCATATTTATATTAATACATAGTAGCTTATAAGAGTCTTGGAAAAAAATGCGCTCACTTGTGACACTGTGGCAGTGTGCGAGTAGTGAGACAGCCAAGCTAATTCGTTGTTATATGTTTGGCGGGTTAACCGTTTACAGCCAAAGGTACCTGTGATAAGGCTATTAGTGCTAGGATGTACCTAGGAGCCTCGAGAATTAAGGTGCAGAACGGCGCAAGGGAAGGGGCGTGGTCCGTATTTCAAAAAACTCCTCAGAGCCAAAAGAGGCTTCCACACAATTCGGTACAGAAAAGGCAAGTTCAGGACAATACGCCCCCTGGATGGGTTCGATGGGTACTTCGATTCGATTTTACTACTAACGCGAGTATCTCTAACAATCCTGTGTTCTCTGACCCAGCCACACTAAAAACTGCTACCCACGTCAGACTGGCCATCGGGTATCGGAAGAGACAACCAATGACCACTTTAGCGGACTTTAAATTATTGGCAACAAGACTGCGCTGTTCTGTTTGGTATTTAACGGCACGCCTACATTTGTATTCTTGTTTTGCAATCACAAGTTTGTGCACGACGTTGGGTAGTGGCTTATACAGGATAAGCGGTCGGTACCGAGATATCTATTTACCGTACTGCTCACTGCGCATTTCGACCTAGAGCCGCTATGCAGGCATCGTAAGTGTCGCTGTATCGTATTTAGCTGTACAAAAGCACTTTTCGTCGCTCTAGGTTTTGTTGAGTTGGCAAGAAGTGGCGTTGGAAGCACCGTGGCTGTTTGTCAAACCTGGTAATTGACGGAGTGTGGAGGCGCGATGGGGCCGGTAATGGAGGTGCTGCTTTTGGCTGTATTTTGCTCTGCTCTCGTGACGGCTAGCTGGCGCAGTACCGTGACTGTAGGTGACGCAACAATGAAGAAGCCAGAAACAGCGCCTGTAGTGACCGAGCATGTATTCTGTGTACAAGCACAATCACTACAGTAGCACGCAATGTCGGAAGGGTTGTAATGCGCGGGACCACGCGAGCCTCCAAGATTGTGGTATAAGTCGGGCGTGGGTTAGCAGTGCTGACGTGATTGTAGCAAACTTGTAGTGTTACTTTGTGTGGCATAATGCTGGGCAGTTCGTGATTCAGTGACGGCTGGTAATGCGATTTCCACAGTTTATTATGTATATTCTGACATTTAATTATGGACAACGGATTGTAGAGCAGCAACGGCCCCGGATCCAAGAGTTGACTCCATAATGGCGAAGCGTCTCGAGCTACTCAGTAGATAATAGACAAGGTACGCCATGTTGACAGGTCACATTAACGTTAGGGGATTAATGCAGGATGCTCCTACAAAAATTGTCCTCTGAAAATGGGTGGAGCGATGCTTGGATCATTTTGCGCCATGTAGCGATTCGTGCCCGAAAGTCAATTCGAAAAGCAATATTACTGCCCCGTCTTAGGATTTCGTTTCGGTGCAACCCATTGCGAGATTTCCAAGGTTTAGTATGCAACATTAATAGTACACGCCATCTGCAGGTCACTTCAATGCGGCCAGACTTCACCGTCGAGCGATGCCACATTTCGCGCGCGACTAAACTTGTATGCCCTATATATGTCGCAGGAAAGCCCAACCGGAGGGATTTGGCTGGGAACAAGGTTAGCTCCAACTCGTTCGCGTTTCTCCCTTGTTTCCGATCATTGTATCGTGGCTGGCGGCTGTGATTTTTATTGGAGTATATGTATTTAGCCGCCGGGCCTTCGAGAATGGCCCCCTAAGGACGGCCAGCCACTGCAAGGCCAGGTTTCTCTACCTGCGCGGCTCAATATATCATCAATTTTACTGAAGCACGACTTCAGACGAATATAAATACGCATTTAAAGTCGACGATACCTCCTAGAATTTTGGCAAAGCCAATGAAAGTTACCACATGCTTTATCCTCTATTAATTACCATACCAACCAGAGCCCCATCATGTCTGCAATCAACACACCCCAACTCCAGAGACTCTGGGCGGATGTCCAGACTAAGCCGGAGTTCCCCTCCAACATAGTGTCTAGATCTTGTCAAGTCGCTTCCCGGTCTGACCACGACACTGGTAAATGTTTACACTGCACAGAATGGCGCATGGTCACGCATAGCAATAGCTGGCACGATAGCCACAAGCCTGAATCTTTTCATCTTCTTGGTGGGATATACAGTTTACAACCTCTGGTATCTGCGCCACCTCCAGGAAGTGGGGTCTAAAGATTAGCCACAGACTGCGACTGCAGCTATGGATTTTGTTACAGCCACTAAATGTGAAGAATCAGTACGAGCCTCGACGGCGACTGCGGTTGGTGGTTATGCGTCTGAGTCTCCACATCAGCGCGGTAAATCATTCATAAGTCCGAACCCGCCATTAGGATATGAAATGACCTCTCCCTCATCCTCTAATGATGTCCTCGGTCTCATCCAATGCCAAGTACCGAGCATTGTGATCCGGATCACAGGACACAGCGTTCATGCCCGTTCGGTGAAGACGGAGTTCGAAGCCACAAATGACTGGCTAAACCCAATTACATACAAGGAAACCCGCCATGTCTAATTGCAAGCAGATGCAGAGAGCCGTAGTGCGCCATGGACAATCCCCCACAATCTCCGTCTCCAGCTTCTCCAGGTCTTCGTTTTATTGATATAAGCGCCATCCACAACTTCGTATTCTTCAGTGCGATATGATCCTTGGTCAGTATATACTCAAGGGATCCCTCCAGAATTTTTATGCGTTTTCCAAAGGTACCATGCTCACATCCCCGATATGTTTTTCGGGATGGCCCATTACAATCCAGAATAATGGCGAAGTACACGCCAAGCTCGCCGCTAGACCAACATATGTCCATATCACTTTCGGATTTTGTGATACTGGGCCCAGAGCTATACCAATGGCGCTCCCGATGCCAGCGCTGAGCTGTTGTATGGACTGAAGAACGGTCCGCATATCCTTGGGTGAATTGCTGTAACTGTATTCACTAAGCGATACAAAGCCCAGAATCTCCGATATAGCTAAGATGGCGTAAATGGGCGTCTGCATCCATACCGTAATCGAATTAGGCAGTGGAGGCTCACCCTCCCTTTGCGCCGCCGTACAACTCAACGGGGCCTCATAGCAGGGACCTGAATTGTAAATCATCTTCTGTAGACCAGCAGCATACGCAAATGCTGCACCCATGACGAAAAATGCCAAGCTCATGCGCACGAGGGGGCCAAACGGGATGTGAAAGGTGGCAAGAACTGGGTAAAGCACCTTTTGCATGATGGGTCCGAGAACGACGCACGCGACTCCGTTCAGAACCTGAATGCCATCGTTGGGGAAACCTCCTAGCACCATCTGACCTGCTTGAGAGACGAGGTTGTTCGTTATCTGGTTCAGTCCAAGGTAGAACAGAATGAACCAGGCCCTACGTACTAGAATTAGGGCATCAGGGTCAAATGCGTAGAGTGTGCACGTACATTACTTGGCATGCTACGAGACCGCATTTGATCTCTGTCACGAAGCGTTCAGACCATGGCACCGCTCGATGGTAATTTTCCTGTTGAAATCGTGGTCGTGCAGCATCAAGATTGAATTTGTTTTGAAGAGCGATTTTGATGACACTCCCACTCTTGATCAGTACGTCGCCTTGTGGTGGAGGCTTCTCTGTTGCAGATTAGCATCGCACCAGCTCGGAATTGTAAAGCTACATACCGAATTCGTTGCTGAATACAATGAGCAAGGCAAGTCCTATCCAAGACGTTGATAACGCTAGAAGGTTCGCCGTCCAGAACCCGCGATATTTCTCAAGATACGTTGCTGCCAGTAGAGAAAGCGCAGCAATATTGGTAATCCTGTCATGAATCAGCTCTGTTATCCATGGATGTCGAACAGTACTAACCAGTAGAAGACGTTATACACATATTGCAATGTGAGGTCTCTGTCTACCACAACTCGCTCACCAGTCGGAAGGATCTTCACTTGCGGTGGCTTAACCGGGTATTGGTCCCCTACACGCATATCAGAATGGCTCTCGTAATGTGGAGGTCAACGGGAGTTGCGATACCAATGAAGGGTACGATTGCTGCCTTTGTTCCGCCAACAGCAGCTCCGATGAAAACCATGCCCACTAGAAGGCCTGCAAGCCCTGTATTGTGACTGAACACCGATGGCAAAGAAGTAATGAACTGAATCATCGTGCCGCAAACATAAAGACTGCACAATATTAGAGGAAATGCCCCATCTAGCCAAATTCGAGGGTTCAGCGTACCTTAAACTAATACAGATTAGTTTGTAACGCCCCAAACAAGTGTCAGAGACGACGGCAAATGGGACCGGCGCCAGAAAGGAGTAGAAATAGAATGCATTGAAAATGGCGGTTGCGTGAGCCTGTCCGAGTCCAAGAGCACCAGGCAAAGCACTATCGTCAGAGCCATTCTGCATGTAATTCTCTACCACGAAAGCTGAGCTTAGTATGTTCGTAACCGACTTAGAGAATATACGTACGCCAAGGGGTAGATACAACATAAAATGTGAACCGTTCTGCACCACTGACGAGCAACGAGATCCAGACTTTTCGTGGAAGCTTATCGACAACGTGTCTCAAGCCATTGATTTCCTCGTCCGTTGCATTTTGAATATGACTTGGGTCGAAGGGTTCGGGTGCGGGCATGTTCCCTGAATGGTCTTGCTGGTGGGTTGCCTGTTCGTTAAGCCGAGACTGCTTTGATCGTAGTGATTTGGCCTCCGAACTGCAACAAAAAATTTAAAGTATTAGAAGTACAGTGGCCCGAGTTCTTGACTAATAGACTAAGGAGTGTAAAACAGCTTGGATGGAAGCGCTACAATGAGTATTAAATGCATGAAAACAAAGCTGCTGTATTCCAAGAACTAAAAGATGTTGTAGGAAGGAAACATGATTCCGTCACTAAACGCGGAAGTACAGATAGAAATAGTTTCTAGTCCCTTTCAGGCCTGGTGCGTGCACGACCACTTTGAGCACTTCGCACCATAGCGAAGTAACATCTACATACCGTAGGAATATCGACAATTTTCTATTTTCATCAAAATAATGCCAGCACCATAATAATGTCCAATGAGTATCTACTACCGCTTGAAAGATATTACGCCAGATAGATACTGAGAGAATTTGAGAAGGAAAAAACGGTTTCAAGGGGAATCGAACCCCCAACCTCACAATTCATAACAAAGGCCTATTGTAAGAAGCAGCTAAGGCGTTGGTAGTTTCATTTTTTGGTTGTAAAGGTGCCGACGGATTGATCAAAAGGCATGGTATCGGACATTATGGCCTGAGGCCACCAACGGACGCGAATTGAGAGGTTTGAGCGCGTATTTGACATTATTCCGACAGTATGTACATGGTACTTTGCTATGATGCGAAGTAGTCGTATGCGCATCTGGCTCGAAAGGGCTTGGAAAGTGTGACCGTTGACCTGCCGCCCCCCCTCCCATAAGCTGAGTGACAAGGTTCAAGGTGCCCAAAAGTGTCATTTGCATACCATGCAGCCCTCATAGGGGCCAAAACGCGGGATCTCCCTAGTATGTGTGCCCCAGTGTTAATATATGCATGGACCCCTGCTGTGCGACAGCCAAAAGTTCCAGGCTCCTCAACACCGCGGCCAACAGCAAGGCTTCAGCACCCAAGCCAAAAATCCCTCAAACCGATGACAGGGGATGAATAATAATAGTAGGGGTTTTTTGCTCCGGCCGGCTTTCCCCAAAAACGGTTCAAAAATGGCACCTCAGTTGACCATAATAAATGGCAGACGGTGAACCATGCTGTCAGTAGCCAATAGATGTCTCAAACTTATCAACGAGTCACATCAGCGCACTTCATGGTTCCTGACGTTTAATTTGACGGTAAAATGGGTTACTAGAATGTAAAACTGGATATCATAGGTCAGCCTGGAGCAGTTCTCTACCCGAAACTTCATTATTGTGATGGCAGCTTCCGCCAAAGTGCACCACGAGGAATATTTTTCGAAACTAAAACTGGAGACTACGAGGCGGGGTACGAGGTGCTTCTCCCGGCCTATGGCCTAAACCGGGTGTTCCCGTATCACTTACAACAGCCAATGGCATATCACCGATGGACTAAACACTCTTGGCTAGTCCAAGTTTCAACGAGGCAAATGGCAACGGAGTCGGTAAGCCTAGTCCATAAGCCTAGTCTATCGGTAAGCCGACGTTCACCTCGCCACGCTCCTATCTCCTGTTCGACCTCGCCATCAAGGTAATCACAGATTTCAAGCTCGTACGTATGCGCGGAGCTGTAGCCGAATCAGTACAAATCCTTACCACCTTGTCATTCCCGGTAAGTGTTCCGCGTACGAATAAGTAGCATGGTTACGTGTAGCCGCACGGAAGACCCTGACAAGAGTGATATGGGCCAATACCGCCTCGACATATACTAGGGCTGCATGGTAAGCTGTTTCCCACTCTCGAGCCTCCTAACGGCTTTGTCGTCCCCAGGACCGCGGCGAGTCGCAATGCAATGCTGACTACCCACCCCCTTCGGACCTACCATTATCGACCCCGGAAGTCTGACAACGCAAGACAGACCTTTCCACTTTACCGTAGCCATAGATGCCTATCCCTTTAAGCCCGAGATTCGACTGCCTTTTACGTTTACTTTGGCAGTCTATCAGTAGCACCCTAATAGGCCTCCCTGCAGCAAAGGCTTTCCTTATCAATCAATTATGCCAAGCATGTTCTACACCTTACAAGCACGCTTCTGTCACTGTTGCTACGTTCCGGGGTAAATGATCGACCCGTACATGTTGGTGTGAGCCCGGCGGGATTCAGGAAGGAGGGCTGTCGGTGTTCATTCTTGCTGGAACCAGTGTGGAAAGTATAATCGGGATTAACGGCCGTGGTTATCCCAACCAAGAACAACCATGTCAGCATCAGCATCAAGTGCAGGCATCACCAACAGAACCGGGTGGTTTCCATCTGTCAACCTCGCAAATTTCTGGCACTGGGTAAGAGCTCCTCGCTTAGTCCATGTACGCTTAAGAAAGAGCAGGGATTGATTAATAGTTCCAAGGCCCGTCCTCCGTCCTTAGGCCCCCGCTGGACCCGGAAAAGGTCAGTCTGCCAGTCACGGTGACAACTTATGGTCAAAACTACGAAGTACCAAGCTACAGCTAGGCATCGCAGCCCCCATCGGTAAAATCCAGACATGTTGCATGGGACGGAACCCGCCTACCCCGCCTCCGATCAAAAGGGGCTATTGTATGAAGCCATGTGTTGGGAGCACAACAAGCACCACAGAATACGTGACCAAAAACACCTACCTCACCTTCATGCCGCTTTCACTGAACAGGGATATAGTTCCTCGGCAGGATTTGCAGCCACGCAAAAGACAAATACAAGGATGGTACTTTTCAGTACGTAACAATCCAACCGATCAGGCATTATGACGGACCTATTCCTATAACTGCAAGTATGTTACGATGCTGCACGAGGTACAGGCATGCATCAACCACTCAACGCTCAAACTCGACGGTGTCAAATGCATATCAGCAATGCAGCTACAAGTACCGTAATACTTGAAGAAAAAAAATACGAGAGCCAATGTTGTGCCTCTCGGGAGCGTTAAAAGCGGGCGGATTGGGATCCCCATGCAAGGTTCTGATCTAAGAACGAGCCGACACAGCAACATGCAAACAAAGTACAAAGTTCATTCGTGTGACCCGCCAGTTTCTTCTCTGGAGTGCGTACATCAATTGCCACAATCACATCAGATCGCATTTGGAAACTTTTATAAGCAAAAGATCTGGAATATGATTGATCAGGAAGACCAACTTGCTTACTGGGTTCGACAGCTGGCAGATAGCTCACCAGCGGAGCTTCTCACAGATCGCTCTCGCCCAGCCCTACCCTCCAGCAATGCCAATTATGTATCGGTTGAAATTAACAGAACCGTACACGAAAGACTTCAGTTGTTCGCTCATGCCCAACAGACAACCCCGTCTGTGGTCATTCTTGCTGCGTTTCGCGCTGCGCACTACCGTCTGATTGGATCCGAAGACGCAACCATTGGTATCCTTACTGTGCCGCCTGATAAACACAGGATTGAGGATGAGACGGATGCCTCTACGATATCACATTGCATGCGAATCACAGTAAATTCCAGTGACACATTCGAAGCTTTGGTTAGCCAAGTTCGAGCAACGACGGTTGCGGCACAAGCTAATCAAGACGTTTCTTTCAAGCGGCTTGTGTCTCGACTAATTCCCAAGTGGAAAGATGCATCTCGACACCCACTTGTACAGCTTGCCTTCGTTCTTCATCCTGAACCAGAACCTGACGAAAAGCGGTTAAAAACAACCATCATGCAAGCCCCCTGTACCGCTGAGAACACTTATTTGGACGCCGAACTACACTTATTCCAGGGGCCGGACAAAATAACCGGTTATCTTGTGTTTACGACAGATCTATTCGAGAAAGTGACTATTCAATGTCTGCGTGATATCTTCCAGGAGGTCCTGAGGCGGGGTCTTGAACAGCCTCAAGCATTGGTTGAAACTTTGCCTCTCCTCGATGGCTTGGATCAGCTTCATCGTTTGAGCATGCTAGAGATCGAAAGTACCGACTTTCCTCGAGACTCGAGCATTGTGGACATTTTTCAAGAGCAAGTCTATGCCTGTCCAGACAGAGTTGCGGTTAAGGATGCGACCTCGCAGTTGACCTACGCTGAGCTTGATCAACAGTCAGATAAACTTGCCCACTGGTTGCATCAAAAGCATTTGGCTGCAGAAACGCCAATCGGGGTCCTTGCACCACGATCTTGCGAGGCCATTGTAAGCTTCTTCGGTATCCTAAAAGCTAACCTTGCATACCTTCCGCTCGACGTGAACGTTCCTATCGTACGTATTGAAGCGATCCTATCGGCCATTCCCGCAGAGAAGCTGGTCCTACTGGGCGCTGACGTGAATGTGTCAGACAACCTGGCGGACGCGCAACTTCTTCGAATCCACAACGTCCTCGATCAATATGTAGACGTGAAGTGCACAGAGGTGATTACAAAGCCTACAGCAACGAACCTCGCGTATGTTATCTTCACATCAGGATCAACGGGCAAGCCCAAAGGTGTCATGGTTGAGCACCGTGGGGTTGTCCGTCTTGTGAAGCACTGCAACTACGTTACCGCTCTACCACAGAGACCTCGAATAGCGCATCTAGCCAACCTTGCTTTTGATGCGTCAATATGGGAAATATGCAGCGCTATGTTGAACGGAGGGACTCTTATATGCGTCGAACAGTCTACGCTTTTGGATATTCCGAAGCTGGAAGCTGTCATTACTCGCGAAACTGTTGAAGTGATGACGCTCTCACCTGCGATGCTCAAGATGATACTGGTCTCTATACCAGACATGCTTTGCCCTCTTCATGTTCTTTTCATGGCTGGGGATCGGTTGGATAGCGAAGACGCCAATAGAGTCCGATCGCTCTTGAAAGGTCGAGCCTACAACTTGTACGGGCCTAGTGAAAACACTGTTGGCAGTACTATACATAGACTGAGCAACGATGATCCGTTTACGAATGGCACCCCTATAGGTCGGTCTATTAATAACTCCGGCGCTTACGTTATGGATCCGCAACAAAAGCTTGTCTCTATAGGTGTACTAGGAGAGCTAGTATTGACTGGAGATGGGCTTGCTCGAGGATACACTAATCCCGCCCTAGACTCTGGCCGTTTCGTTGAAGTAGTAATCGAAGGTCAGCTTACACGAGCGTATCGGACTGGTGATCGCGTACGCTGGCGGCCTATAGATGGATTGCTTGAGTTTTTTGGGCGAATAGATAACCAAATTAAAATCCGAGGTTATCGAGTTGAGTTAGCGGAAGTAGAGCATGTAATACTAAAAGATACCTCTGTTAACGACGCAGCCGTTGTTCTCCGCAGCTCAGGAGACGAAGAGTCGGAGATAGTGGGGTTCGTTACAACAAGGGGCAGTCACAGAACGTTACACGGAAGTCAAATGCGTGAAGTCGCGATGCGGATTCGCAAGCGATTGCAGAATCTACTTCCGACGTATATGATTCCTGCACAGATCATCGTGCTACAAGAGATGCCGCTCAATGCGAGTAGTAAAGTCGACCGCAAAGAACTAAGCCGTAAGGCTCAAATCGCGCCTAGGTTCAAGCCGTCAGAGGCTTCATACACAGGACCACGGAACGAGGTGGAAGCTGCTCTATGCGAGGAGCTAACTGCAATGCTAGGCTTCAAGGTTAGTGTCTCTGACAACTTCTTCGAGCTTGGCGGACACTCCCTAATGGCGACGAAACTGGCGGCCCGGGTAAGCCGCCGGTTGGGCACTCGCATATCCGTTAAGGACATTTTTGATCACCCAGTCATGGCCGATCTGGCGGATTATATGCGACTGAATCCGGCTCTACGCAGCTCTATCGCTTCACTTCAGTACGTTGGACCAACGGAACAGTCATTCGCTCAAGGCCGGCTATGGTTCCTGGATCAACTCAACCTACATGCTTCCTGGTATCTTATACCGCTGGCCGTACGCCTGCACGGCCATCTCAACAAGCCTGCCTTGAAAAGAGCTTTAGATGCACTTGTACAACGGCACGAGACTTTGCGGACGACCTTCAAGAGTCACGATGGCGTCGGCCTGCAGGTCGTTCATGCGGATATGCTTACCGAGCTAAGAGATATCGACATGTCGGGCGAGGACACTAGTAGTCACTTGCTAACGCTGCAACGCGAGCAGATGGCTCCGTTCGATCTTGCGTCGGAGCCGGGATGGAGAGTATCACTGCTGCAGTTGGGCAAAGATGACTACATCCTCTCGATTGTGATGCACCACATTATCTCCGACGGCTGGTCAATTGATATTTTGCGGCAGGAGCTAGATCGATTCTACACCGTCGCACTCCGAGGCGATGATCCTTTATCCAGCGTCGACACCCTTCATATCCAGTATCGTGACTTTTCCTTATGGCAGAGGCAAGAAGAGCAAGCGGAGGAGCATGAGAGACAACTGACGTACTGGACACAGCAGCTAGCGGGTAGTTCTCCAGCTGAGATACCAGTCGACTATCCAAGGCCGGCCCTGCTGTCCGGCGAGGCTGGTGTCGTGGAGCTTACGATTAATGGCGCTCTATACCGAAGCCTTCAGACATTCTCGCGCTCTCGACAAACGACACCCTTTACTCTACTGCTTACGGCTTTCCGTATCTCGCATTTTCGCCTCACGGGATCCGAAGACGCGCTGATTGGCATGCCGATTGCCAACCGCAATAGACCAGAGCTGGAAAGTATGATCGGTTTTTTTGTCAATACGCAATGTATACGGATCACGGTGAGCTACGAGGATACATTCGAGACTTTGGTACGTCAGGTCCGGGCAACGACACTGGAGGCGCAAGTAAACCAGGATGTTCCCTTTGAACGAGTTGTCTCGGCGCTCCTACCCAGATTGAGAGACTTGTCAAAGACTCCGCTAGTACAACTCGATTTTGTCCTCCATTCACAAATAGGGCTCGACAAGATACATCTAGAGGGACTCCACGCAGAGCCTATACCAAGACCTGCAACTACACGAGCCGACGTTGAGTTCCATATGTTTGAGGGCATAGAAAGCATGACTGGGCAAGTCCTCTTTGCGTCAGATCTGTTTAAGATTGAGACCATCCAGAACATGGTTGACGTCTTCCAAGAAGTGCTTCGCCGGGGTCTTGAGGAACCCCAGATGCCGATTATAAGCTTACCACTCGTAGGTGGGCTTAGACGGCTTAGAGACATGGGTTTGCTGGAAACCAACAGAACCAATTACCCTCGAGAATCGAGCATTGTGGATATTTTTCACGAGCAAGTATATGCATATCCAAACGTAATTGCGGTTAAAGATACAATGTCTCAGTTGACCTACGCTGAGCTTGATCAACAGTCCAATAAGCTTGCCTATTGGTTACGTCAAAGGCGCATGACTGCAGAGGCACTAGTCGGGGTACTTGCGCCGCGATCCTGCGAAACCATTACCACCTTTCTGGGCATCCTTAAGGCTGGCCTTGCGTACCTACCACTAGACACGAAAGCGCCTATCAACCGAATCCAGGTAATTCTCTCGAGTATACCTGGAAATAAGCTTGTACTCATAGGCAAGGACATACCGGTCCCTGATGCTAGCCTGGCAGACGTGGACCTAGTCCGGATCGGCGAGATTTTAAATCAATATGATCAGAGTGGCATTGTTGATTGGACCTTGCGACCTTCAGCCACAAGCTTAGCCTACGTTATCTTTACATCTGGGTCGACCGGCATACCCAAAGGTGTAATGGTGGAGCATCGTGGGGTGGTGCGGCTTGTGAGATCTAGCCTCTACATGCAGAAACTACCAACAGCTCCCCGCGTAGCACATTCGGCAAATCTAGCCTTCGACACTTCCGTATGGGAGATATATACTGCATTGCTCAATGGGGGAACGCTTGTATGTTTGGACGTATCCACAGTTTTGGATATCGGCGTCATGGAGGCTCTATTTCTACGAGAGCGGATCCAAGCGGCTAGTATACCGCCTGCACTCCTTAAGCTATGCTTGGCAGCTTACCCCGCCATGTTTAGCACTCTGGATGTTCTCCTTAGCGGGGGCGACCGGCTCGAGCCTAAGGATGCGCTAAAAGCGCAAGCGCTAGTAAAAGGGTGCGTGTTTAATGCGTACGGGCCTACAGAGAACACAGTCGATAGTGTTCAGTACAGGATCAGCAACAATGATCTATTTACGAATGGCACCCCCATAGGTCGGTCTATTAATAACTCCGGCGCTTACGTTATGGATCCGCAACAAAAGCTTGTTTCTATGGGTGTACTAGGAGAGCTAGTATTGACTGGAGATGGGCTTGCTCGAGGATACACTAATCCCGCCCTAGACTCTGGCCGTTTCGTTGAAGTAGTAATCGAAGGTCAGCTTACACGAGCGTATCGGACTGGTGATCGCGCACGTTGGCGGCCTATAGACGGATTACTTGAGTTTTTTGGGCGAATAGATAACCAAATTAAAATCCGAGGTTATCGAGTTGAGTTAGCGGAAGTAGAGCACGTGATACTAAAAGATACCTTAGTTGACGATGCGGCCGTTGTTCTCCGCAGCTCGGAAGACGAAGAGTCGGAGATGGTAGGGTTCGTTACAACAAGGGAAGGCGAATCAACTCCGCAAGAGGATGTTTGCGATCAGCTCGATGGATGGGAAGGTCACTTTGAAAGCTGCGTCTATACCGACATTGACACCATCAATGAGACCGCTATTGGTCGAGACTTCTATAGCTGGACGTCGATGTATAATGGCAGCGTGATCGACAAAACAGAGATGCAAGAATGGCTCGATGACACTATGCATACTCTTATCGATGGTACAGAAGCCGGTGACGTGCTCGAGATAGGCACTGGGACAGGCATGATCCTTTTCAACTTAGGAGGCGGATTGCGTAGTTACATTGGATTGGAACCGGCGAAGTCGGCAGCCACTTTTGTGAATAATATCATCAAGTCTAATCCATCGCTGGCAGGTAAAGCTCAAGTACACGTTGGATCAGCATCTGATCTGTATCTGATCGACAAACTCGACCCAGACCTGATCGTACTGAACTCTGTAATTCAGTACTTTCCATCCCCAGATTATTTGACTGAGGTCATCGATTCCCTGATCCATCTACCACGCGTGAAACGCCTGTTCTTTGGAGATGTAAGATCATTTGCACTGAACAACGAATTCCTTGCGTCGAGGGCGCTATATAAGTTGGGTCGAACAGCAAGTAAATCTGACGTTCGACGCGAAATTCTGGAGCTAGAAGAACAGGAGGAGGAACTGTTGATCGATCCTGCATATTTCACAGCTCTAGCAGGCATTTACCCGGGCCGAGTGCACCACGTGGAAATCTTACCAAAGAGGATGAAGGCAACTAACGAGCTCAGCTCGTTCCGATACACTGCCGTGGTTCATTTGAGAGATACGCAGCACTCAACACTGCCAACACGCACAATTGCTGCAGACACGTGGATCGACTTTCAATCATCTCAGATGGACCGCCAGGCACTGCTCCATATTCTACGTAGCTCCTGTGACACCTTGGTTTTCGCGTTCGCTACCATCCCGAATAGCAAGATTGTCGCCCACCGACATATCATAGAATCTCTTCGCAGCGATGAAGACATCTCACGAGGCACAGAGAATGAAAAGGCTTGGATACAAGCGGCTGAGCACGAAGCTAGGCACTGCTATGCGCTGTCCGCATGGGATCTCGTGCAAATAGGAGAGCAGACAGGCTTTTCCGTCGAACTCAGCTGGGCGAGGCAACGATCCCACCATGGTGCGCTCGATGTTATCTTCCACCGTTTCCCTACATCAACAAAAGGCACCCGTGTCATGTTCAAATTTCCAACAGAGGTTTCAAATCAGTCAGCAGAGGTTCTCACGAATCGACCATTGCGTCGTCGGCAATGGCTTCAGCTTGGAACACAAATTCACAAGCGGTTGCAAAATCATCTTCCGACGTATATGATTCCTGCACAGATCATAGTGCTACAAGAGATGCCGCTCAATGCGAGTAATAAAGTCGACCGCAAAGAACTAAGCCGTAAGGCTCAAATCGCGCCTAGGTTCAAGCCGTCAGAGGCTTCATACACAGAACCACGGAATAAGGTAGAAACTGCTCTTTGCGAGGAGCTAGCTGCAGTGTTACGCTTCAAGGTTGGTGTCTCTGACAACTTCTTCGAGCTTGGCGGACACTCCCTAATGGCGACGAAACTGGCAGCCCGCGTAAGCCGCCGGTTGGGCACTCGCATATCCGTCAAGGACATTTTTGATCACCCAGTCATGGCCGATCTGGCTACAGAGCTTCAGCTCCGCAAATCGAGAAACCCTATTCCAGTCACTGGGCCTTCACGATCACAACAAATTTCCCCCTTCGTGCTACTGTCCTCGAATAACCCAGAGACCTTCGTTCGTGATATTGTCCGATCTCAAATCAGGAAGCATCATTCAGGCGCTGTATTGGATGTCTATCCAGTCACCCACACACAGCAAATATATCTTCATGATTCTCTTACGGGGCTTCCACGAGCTCCATCGCTCTTCTTCACAGACTTTCCATCTGGTTCGGACATCAACAGTCTTCGATCGGCATGTGAAGCTCTGGTACAACGCTTTGACATATTCAGAACCGTCTTTCTGTTCTCTTCAGGTCAATATTATCAAGTCGTTTTGGATGCTCTGGATGTACCCATTGAGATCGTAAGCTGCGATGGAGATATCACAGACGCAACCATGGCAATAGCGGACGAAGACAACCAACTGCCCCTAGTCGTGGGAAGATCGTTTCTTCGGATTACCTTGCTTCAGAAGCCGAACTCAACGAAGCGAGTACTTCTTCGCATGTCTCACGCTTTATACGATGGTCTGAGTCTTGAGAACATTCTACGCTCCCTACACGTTCTTTCTAAAGGCGGAAGTCTTCCTGCAGCACCTAGATTTGTGCAGTATATGTCAGGAATGGTCGAAAACCGCAAAGCTGGTTACAACCATTGGCGCTCTCTTTTACAGCACTCTTCGATGACACAGATACCAGCGGCCCATTCAGCACAACCCAACAATGATGGCATTTGGTATATGGAAAAGCGGATTGATGTTGTTGCTCCATCAAAGCCCAAGTGCGGCATCACCCAGGCAACCATATTTACGACAGCTTGTGCTCAGCTACTTGCTAATCACTTTGGCTTGCGAGATGTGGTCTTTGGTCGAGATGTCTCAGGGCGTCAATGCCTGCCATTTGACTCTGAGGCTATTGTAGGTCCTTGCACCAATACTGTACCCGTGCGCTTAAACATTGGTGGAGATACTTCTCCGCTACTTTTGCTCCAAAAAGTTCAGAACCAGTACTTAGATTGTCTGTCTTTCGAGACTCTCGGTCTCGACGAGATCAGGAAGAATTGTACAGATTGGCCAGAGACGGTGACACAATACGGATGCTGCACTGCTTATCATAACTTTAACGTCAATCCCGAAAGTCGCATCCAGAATCAGCGTATTCAGTTGTATGATATGCGACCAGAAACGTGGATAGACAGGTCACCGATCTATGACATGGAGATGGAAGCCTATCCGTCATCTGACCAACGATATCTGCGTATCACTGTCCAGATCAGTCGGCGAATATGCGACAAGAATATCACAAAGAAACTTCTTGACGATCTCTGCAAGCATTTCACAGTGCTGGTCTCGAAGTTGTATTAAGAGCTATACTACATTAGTATGAAGCTGCCTAAGTAGTATGATACATAGCAGCACGAGGAGCAGACATGTAATTAATCAATTAATCTAAATCCAAAGTCGGATTCAGATTCACTATCAGATCCAGCATCCAGCGCATCCGGCATCGTAATCAGGACTGACGTGCGTACCCCCGTCCAGCTCTCTGGC
The DNA here is from genome assembly GCA_032433595.1 of Conoideocrella luteorostrata. Classification (NCBI taxonomy): domain Eukaryota; kingdom Fungi; phylum Ascomycota; class Sordariomycetes; order Hypocreales; family Clavicipitaceae; genus Conoideocrella; species Conoideocrella luteorostrata. The sequence continues at coordinate 40,013 of JASWJB010000342.1, forward strand.
CATTTCAATTGTTTATTGCAAAGCGAAGTCATTTTTGGCAGACACGACAGCCAGAATAATGCTTCGGGGGTTTCACGTAGGCGCGTACCATTTTGCGGACAGTCTTGGCATGTTTGGCGGTTTGTTCTCGATTCCCCGCGAGGAATTGGCCTGGGAGGTCGACCAATGTCAAATGTGGTTGGGACGGCCCCGACAATTCGACACACAGGATATCGGTGCTAAATACTTTTGAACTCTAATATTCCCATTACAGCTTTGCCTTCCTTGACAACCTTTTGAAGATCTGGTTGCGTGGGGTCTATTTCGGCATGAAACGTATTGAGACGCCGCCGTTTATCGGGTGGTCTCTCTGAGCCAGGTTGAATGGATGGGTTTACGGTCTCTACTGCTTCGCGGCGAAGAATCAGTCTAGTAGCAAACCAAGCGCAGAGACTATTTTTCGTGGGGAACGTTAAGCCAGAGATGGCTTCGAGGACGGAGCTCTTTCCCGCTGATTAATCGCCGCAAACTACGATTTGCGGAAGGTCAACATATCGATTTACGCCTTTCGAAATTAGTTTGTCAATTGTGTCGAAGGGATTTTGGTGATATTCAGATTGCAACTCTTCCATGGTGACAGATAATGTATAAGCCGCAAATTGCGCATGAACCAGTTAGCAAACTCTGAATCGCCATTGCTTCTCTATTAGTCGAGTGAGGACTTTTTAATATTTAAATTCACGCTAGCTCGAACATAAAGAGTCCTAGAACCTAAAATATTACGAAAGTCTACAAGTGCTTGCATCGAGGGTGGCGACAAATGAATCTTCCTCCATTAGACTCGCGTTTCAGATGCACGTTTCCCACATGATCCATCATACGAGAAACACGCTTGAATGAGCGCATGCGAGTATCGAATGGAAGTCGCTCTTCGCCGACACAATATATGCATTGTGTTTTTCCAAGCAAAAGTGGAATATCCTCATTCTTGGTGGGCGCGATTTCGGCGTGACTGGCGGATAAAATTTTCATGTGGTGGTGATTTGGATTGGCCGGAAAGATGGATCTCGCGACGAGATGCGAAAAGTGCCATGAAGTTGACCGCCCTTTGCGGTCTGTGAGATGCTTTGTGCTCAGGTCCTGTCTGAAGTCGCTGAGGATGGTTTGTAGCTGTGTTCGCTCCTCTAAGTGATGTTCCACACTGGGTTCCGAGATGGGCTCTTCTTCAGATTCAGGGCATCGCACCGTCCTGCCGTCCTGCTCAATTGCTTTTGCAGCTCGTCATTGTGAATTCGCCAGCGGTATACTTTCTGGTAGGTCTTCGTCTTATCGCCCTTGAAAGGTTTTTCAGCATTCTTGAGATCTCTCCGAAGTCGTTGATACGCCTCCTTCACCACTTCTGGCGCCTGCTTAATGAAACCATAATCTTGCCTCATGTGGAGCGCCATTTGCCTGATTTGTTCCTTCAAACCGGTGACTTCAGGATCAGAAGGAAATTCATCTAGCTCGTCCTTAAGAAGCTCTCTAGGAACTTCAAGGTTACATCTGATGCTCATGTGCGTGAAGGCTTTGGTGAGTCCGTCAGCGGACGGGTCCCTTTCGAGGAATACGTCTTGTGTATTGAACCCTACCCGATAGTTTTGATACGCATTTTGCATACATCCAGCGAGAGGATCATGTCTCATAACCTGATCCACGATGGAATCGGGGGTCACTCCAAGCAAGGCATTTGCGTGACCTCGGCGGAAACAGTGGGACGTCCATTTCTCCTTTGACCCGAGGTCGCAGCCTCTTATGTCAAGGTAGACACCATGCGTCGAATACTTCATCGGCTCTATCTCTGACTTGACCCATCCAGCAACAGTTTGAATTGATCTTCGGAAGACTGGCGTTTTTAGAACCGAAGGTTTCCAATGGACCTTGATCGCCCTTCTGCCGATGTGGCTTGAAAAGAAGGGAGCTGCGTGGTTGAAACCGTCGAACTCTATGGCATCATCACGTATAGCGCGAGCCGAGAAATGACTAACAGGGCACAGAATAGGTAAAGGGGTTTCGCGAAATAAGAAGATGGTGCTGCATGGTGTTAGCGGGCCAGTAGAAAACACATCGTTCCAGAATCAATGTATGGCTTAGGCTTTCTGTCGGCCCCTTGATAGTATCGGAAAAATACTTCCATTGCTAAAACATCTCGATCTCCATGGCTGGGGTCCTGAACAATCAAGAGGACTATGTCCTCATAACACAGAGCCTTGTACATTCGGATTGGTTCGCCATAAGCCTCGGCATCGTCTCCGCCGGTGCTTGGCGATCTGGATGAGCGCCACTCATCTCGATTTCATCGCTGAAGGTTTGAGCGCTGCTAGTATGGTTGCATTCCGTGCTGTACTGAGGATCGACGGTGTCGTCGCCACCCGAGAATTCTAGTTTGTCGAGCTGTAAATCGGATGTTGTCTCTGTCTCCCTCGGCATGACGGTAGGATGTATATGCTGTGCCTCAATAGATAGTTTGACCGTGCGGTTGCGACAACCAGACGTCTTAATACTTGAATTCTCATCATCTGAGTCATCGAGCATCGGGTCTTTGAGTCCCCTAGACTTCGTACCGTCCACCAGCTCAGCTGGACGACAGGCTGTGTACGACTGGAATAGCATAACGGTGGATAGATCGAGCCGATCGCCTTCGGTGGTAAAGACACTCCTGTCCCGACACCAGTGATGTGTCAAACCTAACAGGAGATCATCGACCCCCATGACGGGCTTTGACCCAGGTTGGTCGTCCAGCTTGAATACTACCGTCAAATGCCCGTTGATATATTGTTAACAGTCAGCTTCAAGTTGTGCCACGAGGACGAACGGATGTTTACGTGCCTTCCGAACTTCTTCGCAATCGTTCGCATTGACAACTTTGCCCTCATTTGATCGCCGATAAAGCATTTTCAGGTCACACCAATATTGATTGACTGTCTTTCCCTTCAATGTCTTTCGTCTGGGCTGTATATAAGTTTCACAGATTCAAAGTAGAAAAGTCATGATCAAGCCTCTGTCGCAATACTGCCATGCTGTTTTTCTCGACAGAACCTAGCGCAAAGTCAGCAAAATATCCTAGAGAAGAATCCTATTAATATTTTATCTAGTGACCTTTTTTTTTGTGTAGAAAATGTTGGCTTTCGTTGTGTCGGCATCTATTGGGGCAAGGAATGTCTTCTTGTTGAACCGCTTCTGCAAATAGTGGTAACTGTGTGCACTCAATGTCGATTTCTGTGCTGCTTTACCAGCCAAAGTTGCTCTATAACGTTTTTTAGTAGCGATCTCGAGGGCTTTGCGCATGTCATCGCGTACTTCTTTGCCAGTCATTTCATTCCTTTCGGTGGTCACCGTAAGGCAAGAAAACCTAGCCAAAGTAGGCGAAGTAAAAGCATGTGGAAGATGGCCTTGCGGGATGCATATTAGGATGGCAGTCTGGCTCGTATATTTCGTTTAGAGTAGCGACGGGTTGGCTTGCAGACCACCGCAAACGACAGGTAAAGATTACTGGGCAAATCTCACCGGCGGGCTTATGGCGCAGGTGAGGACAGCACTGCGGCTGGTGTGGAAGCCTTGGAGGGGCGTGCGGAGGAGGATGCCCCGCCCAGTCAAAGCCGCTTTGGGAGGGCCAAACCGCAACACTTGGCTTTATGGTAGACAGGAGTCCCTGCCCATAGCCTACTCTTCGTCCCAAGCAAAAAGCGACCATGTCGGAGCAAATGCCGGCCAAGGATAGTACAACAGCGTAGTCAAGGAACCTTGTCCTTGGACGTGTGTGTCATGTATCGCCTGATTCAATGAATAATACTGTACGCAGCAGGTTCAATTCTGGCCGGATCTGAGGCGGGCGCTGAACCTGATCATAAGCTAAAATCGGCGGCTTACCTGATAAAGGACCGACTGATCGCCGATTTTGGCTCTTGTTGTACTTATCAGCAAAATGCAAACTATGTAACTTCTTCGGCACACGGCCATTTTAAGCTGTTGGGTAATAAGCCTCACTCAATCCCCCGCAGCTTGAAAACTATCCGAAGGCTAATATTTTCGTGCGTTGAAATCTTAATGTTGCCTAGTAGATTCCATCCGCTGGCAGGAATTAGCCGAACTAAATGTCATGTCTATCTACAAAGACCAGACGATACGGCTCCGACTGGGGCAAGACGACTTCTGATCGGTTTCACGAGCCGCCGGCGGTAGTAAGGAGTACAGCTGCTGCAGCCTTGAAGCCGTCCGCCTCAACTCGCGCTAACGAGATGTCTCGCAATGACGCGGCGTCGTAGAAATCTTCCTTGCGAAAACTCCCCAAGACTCCCTTCCTAAATGGCGAAGATGAAGCAGACCTAAAGAAACTTCTCGTAATAGGGAAGGAGGCCGCAACTGGTCACTCACTGCCTCTGCTAATCCATAAGAAGATTCTTGAATCACATCGTCCACATATCTTCTTCAGTGGCTGTCTCGGCTCAGATTACAGTTGTAAAGTAGAGAAGAGGTGCTGTGTGCGACCAAGCAGCCGTCGTGGGTGCTGCAAAGATCCTGCCTTTTTCTTTCGTGGGGAGGCCAATGCACGCACTCTGCACCGCCGCCAGCGTGCACCACAGCGTGCACCACAGCGACCGCGCGCCCGCACAACAGGCACATGCGCACACATTCTGCACCGTGGTGGGAACGACTTCTGGTCGGG